>JARLTB010000636.1:0-37615 GCA_030141615.1 Unio pictorum
GCTTAGATAAAAGCTGTTGAAACCCTTTACCCCGCTTGGATTTGGTTAATACTTGGTTTATTGGCTGCGCACCATTGGATAGTACGTCACCATACTTTAAAACCGGTTCCCACCATTTTTTTCAGCATGACTTTTGATGAAAAACGGACTTTTTTGTTTTTCATGTTATGGATCAGTTGGGCTTAGATAAAAGCTGTTGAAACCCTTTACCCCGCTTGGATTTGGTTAATACTTGGTTTATTGGCTGTGCACCATTAGATAGTACGTCACCATACTTTAAAACCGGTTCCCACCATTTTTTTCAGCATGACTTTTGATGAAAAACGGACTTTTTTGTTTTTCATGTTATGGATCAGTTGGGCTTAGATAAAAGCTGTTGAAACCCTTTACCCCGCTTGGATTTGGTTAATACTTGGTTTATTGGCTGCGCACCATTGGATAGTACGTCACCATACTTTAAAACCGGTTCCCACCATTTTTTTCAGCATGACTTTTGATGAAAAACGGACTTTTTTGTTTTTCATGTTATGGATCAGTTGGGCTTAGATAAAAGCTGTTGAAACCCTTTACCCCGCTTGGATTTGGTTAATACTTGGTTTATTGGCTGCGCACCATTGGATAGTACGTCACCATACTTTAAAACCGGTTCCCACCATTTTTTTCAGCATGACTTTTGATGAAAAACGGACTTTTTTGTTTTTCATGTTATGGATCAGTTGGGCTTAGATAAAAGCTGTTGAAACCCTTTACCCCGCTTGGATTTGGTTAATACTTGGTTTATTGGCTGCGCACCATTGGATAGTACGTCACCATACTTTAAAACCGGTTCCCACCATTTTTTTCAGCATGACTTTTGATGAAAAACGGACTTTTTTGTTTTTCATGTTATGGATCAGTTGGGCTTAGATAAAAGCTGTTGAAACCCTTTACCCCGCTTGGATTTGGTTAATACTTGGTTTATTGGCTGCGCACCATTGGATAGTACGTCACCATACTTTAAAACCGGTTCCCACCATTTTTTTCAGCATGACTTTTGATGAAAAACGGACTTTTTTGTTTTTCATGTTATGGATCAGTTGGGCTTAGATAAAAGCTGTTGAAACCCTTTACCCCGCTTGGATTTGGTTAATACTTGGTTTATTGGCTGCGCACCATTGGATAGTACGTCACCATACTTTAAAACCGGTTCCCACCATTTTTTTCAGCATGACTTTTGATGAAAAACGGACTTTTTTGTTTTTCATGTTATGGATCAGTTGGGCTTAGATAAAAGCTGTTGAAACCCTTTACCCCGCTTGGATTTGGTTAATACTTGGTTTATTGGCTGCGCACCATTGGATAGTACGTCACCATACTTTAAAACCGGTTCCCACCATTTTTTTCAGCATGACTTTTGATGAAAAACGGACTTTTTTGTTTTTCATGTTATGGATCAGTTGGGCTTAGATAAAAGCTGTTGAAACCCTTTACCCCGCTTGGATTTGGTTAATACTTGGTTTATTGGCTGCGCACCATTGGATAGTACGTCACCATACTTTAAAACCGGTTCCCACCATTTTTTTCAGCATGACTTTTGATGAAAAACGGACTTTTTTGTTTTTCATGTTATGGATCAGTTGGGCTTAGATAAAAGCTGTTGAAACCCTTTACCCCGCTTGGATTTGGTTAATACTTGGTTTATTGGCTGCGCACCATTGGATAGTACGTCACCATACTTTAAAACCGGTTCCCACCATTTTTTTCAGCATGACTTTTGATGAAAAACGGACTTTTTTGTTTTTCATGTTATGGATCAGTTGGGCTTAGATAAAAGCTGTTGAAACCCTTTACCCCGCTTGGATTTGGTTAATACTTGGTTTATTGGCTGCGCACCATTGGATAGTACGTCACCATACTTTAAAACCGGTTCCCACCATTTTTTTCAGCATGACTTTTGATGAAAAACGGACTTTTTTGTTTTTCATGTTATGGATCAGTTGGGCTTAGATAAAAGCTGTTGAAACCCTTTACCCCGCTTGGATTTGGTTAATACTTGGTTTATTGGCTGCGCACCATTGGATAGTACGTCACCATACTTTAAAACCGGTTCCCACCATTTTTTTCAGCATGACTTTTGATGAAAAACGGACTTTTTTGTTTTTCATGTTATGGATCAGTTGGGCTTAGATAAAAGCTGTTGAAACCCTTTACCCCGCTTGGATTTGGTTAATACTTGGTTTATTGGCTGCGCACCATTGGATAGTACGTCACCATACTTTAAAACCGGTTCCCACCATTTTTTTCAGCATGACTTTTGATGAAAAACGGACTTTTTTGTTTTTCATGTTATGGATCAGTTGGGCTTAGATAAAAGCTGTTGAAACCCTTTACCCCGCTTGGATTTGGTTAATACTTGGTTTATTGGCTGCGCACCATTGGATAGTACGTCACCATACTTTAAAACCGGTTCCCACCATTTTTTTCAGCATGACTTTTGATGAAAAACGGACTTTTTTGTTTTTCATGTTATGGATCAGTTGGGCTTAGATAAAAGCTGTTGAAACCCTTTACCCCGCTTGGATTTGGTTAATACTTGGTTTATTGGCTGCGCACCATTGGATAGTACGTCACCATACTTTAAAACCGGTTCCCACCATTTTTTTCAGCATGACTTTTGATGAAAAACGGACTTTTTTGTTTTTCATGTTATGGATCAGTTGGGCTTAGATAAAAGCTGTTGAAACCCTTTACCCCGCTTGGATTTGGTTAATACTTGGTTTATTGGCTGCGCACCATTGGATAGTACGTCACCATACTTTAAAACCGGTTCCCACCATTTTTTTCAGCATGACTTTTGATGAAAAACGGACTTTTTTGTTTTTCATGTTATGGATCAGTTGGGCTTAGATAAAAGCTGTTGAAACCCTTTACCCCGCTTGGATTTGGTTAATACTTGGTTTATTGGCTGCGCACCATTGGATAGTACGTCACCATACTTTAAAACCGGTTCCCACCATTTTTTTCAGCATGACTTTTGATGAAAAACGGACTTTTTTGTTTTTCATGTTATGGATCAGTTGGGCTTAGATAAAAGCTGTTGAAACCCTTTACCCCGCTTGGATTTGGTTAATACTTGGTTTATTGGCTGCGCACCATTGGATAGTACGTCACCATACTTTAAAACCGGTTCCCACCATTTTTTTCAGCATGACTTTTGATGAAAAACGGACTTTTTTGTTTTTCATGTTATGGATCAGTTGGGCTTAGATAAAAGCTGTTGAAACCCTTTACCCCGCTTGGATTTGGTTAATACTTGGTTTATTGGCTGCGCACCATTGGATAGTACGTCACCATACTTTAAAACCGGTTCCCACCATTTTTTTCAGCATGACTTTTGATGAAAAACGGACTTTTTTGTTTTTCATGTTATGGATCAGTTGGGCTTAGATAAAAGCTGTTGAAACCCTTTACCCCGCTTGGATTTGGTTAATACTTGGTTTATTGGCTGCGCACCATTGGATAGTACGTCACCATACTTTAAAACCGGTTCCCACCATTTTTTTCAGCATGACTTTTGATGAAAAACGGACTTTTTTGTTTTTCATGTTATGGATCAGTTGGGCTTAGATAAAAGCTGTTGAAACCCTTTACCCCGCTTGGATTTGGTTAATACTTGGTTTATTGGCTGCGCACCATTGGATAGTACGTCACCATACTTTAAAACCGGTTCCCACCATTTTTTTCAGCATGACTTTTGATGAAAAACGGACTTTTTTGTTTTTCATGTTATGGATCAGTTGGGCTTAGATAAAAGCTGTTGAAACCCTTTACCCCGCTTGGATTTGGTTAATACTTGGTTTATTGGCTGCGCACCATTGGATAGTACGTCACCATACTTTAAAACCGGTTCCCACCATTTTTTTCAGCATGACTTTTGATGAAAAACGGACTTTTTTGTTTTTCATGTTATGGATCAGTTGGGCTTAGATAAAAGCTGTTGAAACCCTTTACCCCGCTTGGATTTGGTTAATACTTGGTTTATTGGCTGCGCACCATTGGATAGTACGTCACCATACTTTAAAACCGGTTCCCACCATTTTTTTCAGCATGACTTTTGATGAAAAACGGACTTTTTTGTTTTTCATGTTATGGATCAGTTGGGCTTAGATAAAAGCTGTTGAAACCCTTTACCCCGCTTGGATTTGGTTAATACTTGGTTTATTGGCTGCGCACCATTGGATAGTACGTCACCATACTTTAAAACCGGTTCCCACCATTTTTTTCAGCATGACTTTTGATGAAAAACGGACTTTTTTGTTTTTCATGTTATGGATCAGTTGGGCTTAGATAAAAGCTGTTGAAACCCTTTACCCCGCTTGGATTTGGTTAATACTTGGTTTATTGGCTGCGCACCATTGGATAGTACGTCACCATACTTTAAAACCGGTTCCCACCATTTTTTTCAGCATGACTTTTGATGAAAAACGGACTTTTTTGTTTTTCATGTTATGGATCAGTTGGGCTTAGATAAAAGCTGTTGAAACCCTTTACCCCGCTTGGATTTGGTTAATACTTGGTTTATTGGCTGCGCACCATTGGATAGTACGTCACCATACTTTAAAACCGGTTCCCACCATTTTTTTCAGCATGACTTTTGATGAAAAACGGACTTTTTTGTTTTTCATGTTATGGATCAGTTGGGCTTAGATAAAAGCTGTTGAAACCCTTTACCCCGCTTGGATTTGGTTAATACTTGGTTTATTGGCTGCGCACCATTGGATAGTACGTCACCATACTTTAAAACCGGTTCCCACCATTTTTTTCAGCATGACTTTTGATGAAAAACGGACTTTTTTGTTTTTCATGTTATGGATCAGTTGGGCTTAGATAAAAGCTGTTGAAACCCTTTACCCCGCTTGGATTTGGTTAATACTTGGTTTATTGGCTGCGCACCATTGGATAGTACGTCACCATACTTTAAAACCGGTTCCCACCATTTTTTTCAGCATGACTTTTGATGAAAAACGGACTTTTTTGTTTTTCATGTTATGGATCAGTTGGGCTTAGATAAAAGCTGTTGAAACCCTTTACCCCGCTTGGATTTGGTTAATACTTGGTTTATTGGCTGCGCACCATTGGATAGTACGTCACCATACTTTAAAACCGGTTCCCACCATTTTTTTCAGCATGACTTTTGATGAAAAACGGACTTTTTTGTTTTTCATGTTATGGATCAGTTGGGCTTAGATAAAAGCTGTTGAAACCCTTTACCCCGCTTGGATTTGGTTAATACTTGGTTTATTGGCTGCGCACCATTGGATAGTACGTCACCATACTTTAAAACCGGTTCCCACCATTTTTTTCAGCATGACTTTTGATGAAAAACGGACTTTTTTGTTTTTCATGTTATGGATCAGTTGGGCTTAGATAAAAGCTGTTGAAACCCTTTACCCCGCTTGGATTTGGTTAATACTTGGTTTATTGGCTGCGCACCATTGGATAGTACGTCACCATACTTTAAAACCGGTTCCCACCATTTTTTTCAGCATGACTTTTGATGAAAAACGGACTTTTTTGTTTTTCATGTTATGGATCAGTTGGGCTTAGATAAAAGCTGTTGAAACCCTTTACCCCGCTTGGATTTGGTTAATACTTGGTTTATTGGCTGCGCACCATTGGATAGTACGTCACCATACTTTAAAACCGGTTCCCACCATTTTTTTCAGCATGACTTTTGATGAAAAACGGACTTTTTTGTTTTTCATGTTATGGATCAGTTGGGCTTAGATAAAAGCTGTTGAAACCCTTTACCCCGCTTGGATTTGGTTAATACTTGGTTTATTGGCTGCGCACCATTGGATAGTACGTCACCATACTTTAAAACCGGTTCCCACCATTTTTTTCAGCATGACTTTTGATGAAAAACGGACTTTTTTGTTTTTCATGTTATGGATCAGTTGGGCTTAGATAAAAGCTGTTGAAACCCTTTACCCCGCTTGGATTTGGTTAATACTTGGTTTATTGGCTGCGCACCATTGGATAGTACGTCACCATACTTTAAAACCGGTTCCCACCATTTTTTTCAGCATGACTTTTGATGAAAAACGGACTTTTTTGTTTTTCATGTTATGGATCAGTTGGGCTTAGATAAAAGCTGTTGAAACCCTTTACCCCGCTTGGATTTGGTTAATACTTGGTTTATTGGCTGCGCACCATTGGATAGTACGTCACCATACTTTAAAACCGGTTCCCACCATTTTTTTCAGCATGACTTTTGATGAAAAACGGACTTTTTTGTTTTTCATGTTATGGATCAGTTGGGCTTAGATAAAAGCTGTTGAAACCCTTTACCCCGCTTGGATTTGGTTAATACTTGGTTTATTGGCTGCGCACCATTGGATAGTACGTCACCATACTTTAAAACCGGTTCCCACCATTTTTTTCAGCATGACTTTTGATGAAAAACGGACTTTTTTGTTTTTCATGTTATGGATCAGTTGGGCTTAGATAAAAGCTGTTGAAACCCTTTACCCCGCTTGGATTTGGTTAATACTTGGTTTATTGGCTGCGCACCATTGGATAGTACGTCACCATACTTTAAAACCGGTTCCCACCATTTTTTTCAGCATGACTTTTGATGAAAAACGGACTTTTTTGTTTTTCATGTTATGGATCAGTTGGGCTTAGATAAAAGCTGTTGAAACCCTTTACCCCGCTTGGATTTGGTTAATACTTGGTTTATTGGCTGCGCACCGTTGGATAGTACGTCACCATACTTTAAAACCGGTTCCCACCATTTTTTTCAGCATGACTTTTGATGAAAAACGGACTTTTTTGTTTTTCATGTTATGGATCAGTTGGGCTTAGATAAAAGCTGTTGAAACCCTTTACCCCGCTTGGATTTGGTTAATACTTGGTTTATTGGCTGCGCACCATTGGATAGTACGTCACCATACTTTAAAACCGGTTCCCACCATTTTTTTCAGCATGACTTTTGATGAAAAACGGACTTTTTTGTTTTTCATGTTATGGATCAGTTGGGCTTAGATAAAAGCTGTTGAAACCCTTTACCCCGCTTGGATTTGGTTAATACTTGGTTTATTGGCTGCGCACCATTGGATAGTACGTCACCATACTTTAAAACCGGTTCCCACCATTTTTTTCAGCATGACTTTTGATGAAAAACGGACTTTTTTGTTTTTCATGTTATGGATCAGTTGGGCTTAGATAAAAGCTGTTGAAACCCTTTACCCCGCTTGGATTTGGTTAATACTTGGTTTATTGGCTGCGCACCATTGGATAGTACGTCACCATACTTTAAAACCGGTTCCCACCATTTTTTTACAGCATGACTTTTGATGAAAAACGGACTTTTTTGTTTTTCATGTTATGGATCAGTTGGGCTTAGATAAAAGCTGTTGAAACCCTTTACCCCGCTTGGATTTGGTTAATACTTGGTTTATTGGCTGCGCACCATTGGATAGTACGTCACCATACTTTAAAACCGGTTCCCACCATTTTTTTCAGCATGACTTTTGATGAAAAACGGACTTTTTTGTTTTTCATGTTATGGATCAGTTGGTCTTAGATAAAAGCTGTTGAAACCCTTTACCCCGCTTGGATTTGGTTAATACTTGGTTTATTGGCTGCGCACCATTGGATAGTACGTCACCATACTTTAAAACCGGTTCCCACCATTTTTTTCAGCATGACTTTAGCAGCAGAGAGGGTGAACCTCACAACTTTTCGAGCGTCGATTCGGAAATCTGAGGCTTCCACCAAATAGTAAAAAAAATGGCGTCTATTCGATAAAATAAGATTTCCTTATATACGCCAACGTCGTTGTCATTCACCCTCTCTGCTGCTGGAACTTTCAGTTCTGGGTTAATAATTCTTTTACGAGTTCAACCAAATATTTGATCGAGTCCGATACGATATCGTGTCCGAGGATCATGTAAATTTATTGTTATAAATCCGTGCGGAGTCGACTGAGCGTTACTAAAGAAATTTTTAAATTGATTGAAGTCCATATCAGAGCACCATGTCTGCCAAATATTTCGAAGCGTATGAGTATCAACGCCGTTAAATACACACAGTAAGTTACAGTTGTCTCTAATCACTTTTGGAATCTGAGTGTATCGTTGAGTGACATATATCACGTCAGTGTTTTTATGCCTGCCTCTGGAAAATATTCTAGCTGGGTTTTTTTGATTGTCTAACATCACATCGTCGTATACGACTAAATTGTTAATGCTCCCATCAAGGTCATCCACGGATGGCGCCTCGTCAATATCAGTTATAAAATCAATGGTATTCTCACCTTTAATTTCTGATGCATTCTCGTTAAAATCCTTTAACACTTCATAGCATCGTTGATCATCTACGCTAGGAGCAATTAAATACAACTTATCCCACTTCATCCATCTCATTATTAAATTGAGCAACAATTGAGTCTTGCCGGATCCAGATGGCCCGATTATAATTGCACGGATAGAGTTTGGAAGCGCTGCATGATGCTTAACTGGTTCTCTTATTTTAGTCGCTGAAAAATCAATTATATTCATATCTCTATACATAAATTATGGATCTATATTGTGTGAAGTGTAAAACTCGTACTAGCACAAATGATGTGACGACGGTTACAACTAAAAATAACAGATCAGCACTAACTGGTAGATGTGCAACATGTGGTATAAAAAAGTTTAGATTTATTTCTACAAAATCAAAGATTTTACAATCCGGAGATGTTTTAAAAAAAAACGAGGAGGTGATATCGCAGCCAAATTGGCAAAGCTCCCTGGAACCCCATGGGCAAAGTACCCCGGAGAAAAGCACCTTCCAGGATATAGCTACTGTGGTCCCGGAACACGATTAGATATCAGACTTGATGATCAAAATCAACCCCGATCCGGCGAGTATCCGATAAACGCTATTGATAAGGCGTGTCATGCTCATGATGTTGCATATAAAAGCAGCAATCTGCAAAACAGGCATCTCGCGGATGTGAAATTAATTCATGCGTTAAATGCTATTCCTGATAAATCTTTTAAAGAAAAGTTGGCTTCGTGGTTGGTAAAATCAGCTATGAAAGGCAAATTGATGATGGGTGCTGGTAATTAATAATATGGAATCAATTTATTATTCCCCAAGAGGATACTGGAGGGGTAACGCTGCAATCAATAAACTCGCCAACGCCGCAAAAGTGAAAAAGGCTACTGCGGCTAATTGGTTATCCAAACAGGCTATATGGCAAATTTATCTACCGCGTCCTAAACAAATCAATTTCTCGCATTTTGATGTGACTGTCCCTAATGAAGTTCATCAGGCTGATTTATTGTTTTTACCACATGACAACGGTTACAAATACGCGCTAACCGTAGTTGACGTTGCTAGTCGATACAAACAAGCAGAACCGCTAAAAACAAAATCATCACCTGAAGTTGCTTCTGCATTTGAAAAGATTTATCGACGAGGCCCTCTACGCTGGCCAAATCTGTTACAAGTTGATCCTGGCAAGGAATTTTAAGGCGCTGTTTTATCAGCGATGAAACATCACAATGTCACCATCAGACAAGGACATACTGCACTACATCGCGATCAGGCAATTGTTGAACGATTTAATCGGACTCTTGCTGAACGGTTATTTGGATATCAATACGCGAAGGAGTTTATTCAGGATAAAAGATCCCGTGAATGGGTTAAGAGATTACCAGCTGTGATTACCGCGCTCAATAACGAGATTACTCGAACAATTAACATGAAACCTGTCAACGCGATTAAGAAAGCGTCTATACCAAAAATGGAAATCCAAGGAATTTCACAAAAAGATTTCAAAGAACCAATTCTTGGTAGTAATGTCACTGTAAGGTACTTATACGAACCAGGAGAGCTTGAGGGTGGTAAAAAAAGAGCTACCGATCCTATTTGGAGTGTTACTGCACACAAGATATCTACTATAACACGATCTACGGGTAGACCAGCAATCTATAAACTGGATTCAACTGCTCCTCAGCGAGGATTTACTCGACAACAACTACAGGTAATCCCCGAGGATACTCAATTACCACCGCGTGGTCTTAACTAGCACCCGATGCCAGAGGCATTGTGCTTGCACCTCTGCGTCTGTTGCACTCAAGACAAGTCAGCATAACGTTATCTTTGATATGACCAATGCTGCTATTCTTTCTGTCTACGGTAAATTGGCGAGGATCTTTATCCGAATACTGCCAACGCATTATACAATTGCAACTCGCGCAGTGATTATTCTGTTGTTGCTTCAGCGTAGTTATTAATTCAGCATCAATGTCAAATTTTCTATTATTTTTTTTATCCTGTTGTTTATAACCAGAGAGTTTTTTTCTGATTATATCCTTGACGTTGTCGGCGTTGATTGTGGTGTCATCATCGCCACAAATGATTTCATCATCGCCTGACTCTGTCAGGACAACTCTTCGAAGCTGATTTATTCTTCGTACTCTGGATACTGCGAGATAGACTAAATTCGACCATTCGATGCGATTATCTACCATCCAAACAATTGTATCTGATATAGTTAATCCCTGTGAAGAATGTATCGTCGCTGCGTATCCTAGCGTCCATGGGGATTTATTAGCACGCAATGCATTTTCGACGACGCTGATATCAACCAGCACAATATCATTTAACACGAGAATCTGCTTTTCACTCTTCCCTGGAATATCAACTTCAATATTCTGCTTTCGTGTATCCGAAGGCCTATAACACAACGGTACTGGAAGTGTTGCAAATTTTTCTTTATGCGTTTCAAATAACTTCATCTGAAGTGTGTCTCTGACTATTTTTCTACTTGCTACTATCAAATCATTTGGTCTCCACGTTTCCCAGAAATCATTCATGGGAGTTTCTAAAATTATTTCACGCGCTATTTCGCATTGGATTTTATCCGGTTGTAATCTAATCAGTGCTTTGAACTCGCGTAATTGTTCATCAAGTGATCTATGGTCGGTATTAATTTCTTCATAATAGTCTACAGAACCCTTTAGCCATTCATGTGGAGATCCACCGACAAATGGTGGTGGTTGGCCGTGATCACCGCACATGACGACTTTTGTGTTTTTGTTTAACAACCACTCGAGAAATGTTTGTAATACTCTCAACGATACCGTGCATATTTCATCCCAAATTATGATTTCAGGAATGAATTTATCACCCATTCGATCAGGGGTCCATTCATCGCCTTTCCATCGAAAGAAACTATGATAAGTACAGGCATTTACCCCTCGCTGTATCATCTCTCTGGCGAGTCTGTGAGTCGGTGTTAACACAATCATGTTTGTGAAATCCGTAGGATTTTTCCGACGATATAATTCAATTGCACGAGTTGTCTTTCCTGACCCACCACAACCGTTTAAATAAACTGTCTTGTATCTACATATTGGATCAGATACCGGTGGTGCATTAGAAAATTCTGATTGAATCTCATCACATTTTAAGTACTTTTCATCCATGGTAACATCTGCCGATTCACAATACTCATGTAGCATCTCCTTTTTAAATCTCCAACACCCCCACGCTTCCTCCTGGGATGTGAATTTAGCTACATCTGATTTGTATTTATTGTGTATATACATCGAATCAGTAGCTACTCTAACCGCGGTATTAGGAAATCTATTTATCATCGAAAATAAATTGATAGAAGCATAAGCTAGCATAGAACTTCTCAAATGTGTGTATTGGGAATTATATCCATCACAGTAGGTAACAACCGTACCCAATTTCTCACCATTGGATAGAAAAGCATCCTTACGGGATACAAGTTTTCCCTGTTTCGTTAAATCCGTTACAAGAAAATCGTATTCAGCGACGTCTATGATCAACCGCGAGGAAAATTTTGCATTGTCGTATCTTCCACCCTGGGTAAATTTACCGATTATTCTTCGTCCAAAATCCTTTGCTTGTTCTTTTTTAATTTCAAATAACTTCTTAGACCAATTCATGATTTGTTCTTCATTGAAATCAGGGAATTGTTTTCGCAATTCGCTAATTATACGATCTAGATCGGGTTGTGGTAGCCAAACTTCTTTCTGAGCTCGATAGCATATAATAGCTTCGGAAACAATCAACGATATCAGCATGCCACAATCAATCATATATCGTAGTAACACTATTGGCATCCAGGCCTTTTCAGATAGGTGTCTACCGAGCCAAACATAACTACACGGATGTAACCCTGTAGCGAGTTCAAATGATATCACACGAGCGAATCCGGTTAAATCAAAATCAGGTAATGGCCCATTAATCGCAACACGAGTCATTTCATGCGTGGGGTGTCCAAATCGTTTAAAATAGTTACTACATTCTCCATACCCGAGAAAACTTCCAGGATAACACGCGGATATATCAATTGAAATCATACCGTCACGATGGTATTTTGTATTCCACAGTCCTCCATGACCAAATTCGATGCAACTCAATTTAACGTCCTCGAGAAAATCACTTCGTGTTGGACGCCAGGAGTTTTTTTCTCTTGTGAAGTGAGCTACCACTGAAGAAATAGTAAAACTATCCGTGAGTAGTTTTTCATGGAAACTCTCTGGTGAAAAATCATTAGCGATTTTTCTCATTCTGTTATCTAATTCTTCAACGCGATATAATTCACCATTTGGTCTTACAAATTGATCGAATCCTGATTCGGAACCAGCACTGCTAAGTAACCACACTGACACAGGGTCCTCTTTACACAACGCATGAATAGCATCAAATAATTTCTCTTCATAGAAAACATCCCCGGAAAATTCCGGGGGGATATATCTCACGATTCGTTCTCGTGGAAATATTGTTACCGCAGGTGTCCACGCGTGTTCGTTATGATCAATAATTTGTATTGGTGCTCCTTGTAATCTATATTTCGGTTCGTGTAATACTTCCCCGGTTATTGTCGTTACTGATATTGGGAATTTTAATAATGTCTCTAATTTAGCTATATCAGAAATCTTTGCACCGTGCTGTTTCACTGTCAGTTCCCATTCTGTTATTTTCCTACGTCGCAGATCAGTTAGTTTATTTCCTCGGGATGCATTTGTGAAGTGTTCCATTACCCGTGTTGCTGCACAATTGAGCCTTGACGAAGTCAACGGTGAATATTTCATAGGAGCTAGTTTTGCGATATCTGGTTTATCATTTAACGGATATATTCCATAAACGATTGCTGTTACGGGATAAGATCTCTCGTAGTATGGTTTGTCAATTCCAGTTAGAATTCCTGGTTTGGAATCTCTACTTACAATGACAGTTTTTTTATCCTTGAGGATTGGTTCAAATTTATCCCTGATAATCCATTTGCCTTCGACTTCGATAATGAATTTTATTCTGAAAAAATACTTTTGTTGGGAATTGCTTTGTTTGGGAATTGCTTTGCTTGAAATCTTTTGGATTTCCACCTTTGGATTTCCACCTTTGGATTTCTCATGGGAATTGCTTTGTTTGGGAATTGCTTTGCTTGAAATCTTTTGGATTTCCACCTTTGGATTTCCACCTTTGGATTTTACGCCAAGGTGTGAAATTATCTCAGCTGCTCTTTTATCGTTCATAGTAGCATCGATGATGGGTACATTGACATCTTCATCAATAATTCGAAATGTCGACCAACAGTATGCTGCACCGTCTCGGTAGAATTCATTAAAACACTCCCTGATTTTACCGAGTATAGTTCTATCACCGATTAGACGTTTTGGTGTATCAGAGACTCTATCAAGATTGAATTTAGTATTTTTCCAGGGCTTAATTTTCGATAATCTTTGGAACTCCCTAGCAAGATTGAATTTAGTATTTTTCCAGGGCTTAATTTTCGATAATCTTTGGAACTCCCTAGCAAGATTGAATTTAGTATTTTTCCAGGGCTTAATTTTCGATAATCTTTGGAACTCCTCCATGTTATAATTAAAACAAGTATTTAAATAGAAAAATATAGTATAATGAATCACTGTAAGTGGCTTATGATTGGATCAACAACCCCGTGTAACAAATCATGCAGAAGCGAATTCTGTGGGTATCATATGCAAAGCGTTAGGCGAGGAAGTTTTGGCCCTCTCCCATGCCTCCAATGTGGGGTGGGCGTTAGAGGAAAATCGCAGTTGTGTCTTGCTTGTGGGGGTAAACGATACAGGGAACTAAAACGCTATTATGACAAACGAATCAATGACTCCGTCCTTGATAAAATCAAGGACAAAATCATCAAAACCCCGCAAGATTATATCAAGAGGTTTATAATAAATTAGACAAATAGTATTATTATACAAATGAGCCAAGATTTCAGACCTCATCCAGTGCTTGTTAATTACGAAGCCTCCAGTGATGGTGTTGTCAGGCACCGCAGACTAAAAAAAACGGTTGGATATCTGAATAATATGGGTTATTTGTTGTTTAGTGCTAGAAATAAAACATATCTTTGTCACAGAATTATTTTTGAATGTCATAACGGATTAATCGAAGACGGATTTGTGATTGATCACATAAATGGCGTGAAGACTGATAATTGTCTTGAGAATCTTCAAGCCGTCTCACAAAGTCTGAATGCAAAATTAGGTGGAACAGGCAAATATGCAAAACGTCCTAGGGGAGTTAAATCGTTTGATTTAGAAACCAGCGAGGAGAGAATCTTTCATTCGATAAACGAAGCCAGTAGATACTTTGACATTTGCGTGCCTTCAATTCGATTTGTTGCACAAAATTTAATTAAAACATCTCTGTCTAAAAAAAATGGTCATAAAGTAAGATTCGTATACACCTGAAACGATTCAAGGGAGATAAATCCCCATGGACAAATCCAACCACTCAAAACACTCTACCTACTAAGTTCCCTTGTATTATGACGTCAAAGGAATTTGTCGCCTGCTATATTACCTGTACTTGACTAGGCGTGCCCACGTGACTGTAATGGAGATCGATAGAGAATAAAACTTTTTATTGTCGCTTGTGGGCTAAAACTGTATTATTTATTTAAGCTAACTCGTTCTTTTCAGTACAAAATTTTTTATTTATCTACATATCTCATGTGTGGGGGGGTGGACTAGCAGTAAAGCAGACAGCTAACTCGTTCTTTTCAGTACAAAAATTCTTTATAATCTACGCATTACCTATGTTCGCTCAGCCGGAACGCGAGTGTTTCCTATTCATTGAAGTAGGTGGGCGTGGTTAAAATTCCTTGTATACAGCTCTTTGTGATCTAATCTAGTCACTGACGCAGGCATGCGTGACTGATATTTACATTATATTTTAAACAACAGTTAAATTATTATTCGTTTTGTGTACTTAGTATTTTATTTCCTAATACGATGGATATAGTAAAATTGTCTATTTTAAAAATCTCTTATTGTTAGGTATAATCAGAAGATATATATATTAAAAAATCTCTATTCTGTATGACTATCCCGTGGTGTAATGGTATCGTGTTTGTCTTGTAAACATAGATCTATCAACTACGTGTTCGGTCCCCATAGCAGATACATTATTTGATGGCGAAACGGAAGATGTTTTTTCTATTAATTGGGGAGGAGGGGCGATCCCCCTCAGCCAAACCAACATTGTAACTCATGCTATCGCATTCTCGGTAGCGTGGGTTGGTGTTTTTTTCCAACTCATGCAACCATGAATTCGATTTCATGGGTTGCCATGTTGGTTTGGTTTACCACGCCCACATCATTACATCACAAATTCCATCATCGTTTCATTGAATATATCCATCCTTAATTAAGTACATGTTGTGACGTCACCCCAAGCATATCTTCTGGGCGGTCTAAGATGGCGTTTGCCACCTTAGGCCTCCCGCCGGAGATGTATGTTTCGGGTCCCCTTGGGCTTACTTGGATGCGAAGGCAACCAAGGAGTTCCAAAGATGTGTTGTCGTAAACCTCTGGGTCTCTCTGACGTCATAGGGCGCCAGCGAGATTGCCAAATGAGTGTTTTTTGTTTTTTTTTTTTTTAATAATTAGAGATATAGTATACTATATTTATATAAAACTATAAATAATGGATATCAATGATGTAAATGCTATAATTGCTGAAATTTCAATTTTAAAAAATAAAGGGGTATTATTATCTGAAGATCTCGACGCTGACAAGATTGCCTCGGAATATGAAGACATTGAGTATCAGTGTAGTAAGGGTCGTTATGTTTTACCCAAGATGTACAGGCTCGTGAAAGGAATTCAAAAATCCATCAATGCTTGTTTGTACGGTAACGACATTAATGTATTCATAACGCTATTTAGCACCGTTGAAGCAATACGTCAAACGCTCGGCCAAGAGTATAAAAAACGAGCTGAAATTAGTTCTAAGGTTCGTGATCTTAGAAAAATGTTAAACGAGGAAAAACCCGTATCTTAACCACGTGAGCGTTACTATAAAATAGGCTTTCAGTAATTTTTATTACAAAAAATTTTTTTTTTAGTGTTTTTTGTAACACTTGTTACACAAGTTACATAGGATTTTCTCCTGAAAGAATGCTCATCAGTCTGGACTTGCCCATGCAGTTATGTGCATAATGGATGATCTGGTCGTAGTAGCAAGTAATCACCGCGACGCCTCCATTTTCACGTAGTTGTTGTTGTTGCCGCGTCGTTAAAACAAATCGTTCATCGCCGTTCTCAGATATTACAATTCTGAAACCCCCAGCGATGTTATTTCTGAAACACTCGCGGATAGCGTCGTACAGTTTAACCCTGTCGAAGATGGATACGTTAGCTTGATGGTACATTATTTAATAACTAGTTATTTAATAACTAAGCTTTTAATTGTGATAGTTTTACATTTGAAAATTTAGTTCACAAACAATATATGGTTGGTGAATCGCTTACAACTAAATTAGCCCGAGAGCGGCTAGCAGCAATTAAAAAGTTTATACCGGTTCGAGACAGACTTCGCGAGAAACTTCAACAACGACAACAAGCGCAGACTGACTTTTCTGTGTCAAGTGAACAACTGTTTACTCCGATAACAAGTGCGACCAAAGATGTGAAAACAGCAACTGAACGAGCAATATACGGAGATATTCCTAAGGAAGGCAAGCGACGAGAAGTGCCTGTTCTTGGTGTGCTTGAAAAGATAGCAGCAGAGACCGGACAAACACGCGCAGGAATACAACAGCTATCCAGTGATATAAAAACTCAGCGCGAAATTGAAGAACGCGAAGGTGCAGCTGCAGGAAGAGACTATTCACCTGAGAATATATTTACAGTCGCAGCATTAAATGAAATTGAAGGAATCCGAACGGATTACGAATTAGCTGATTTTGCTAGAAAGAATTTTCCAAAGGGTATAAGAGAGAATTTATTAAAAGACGAGTTTAAAAGTTTTATAAAAAGCAAAGACACTTGGGCATCAAAAATATATCTAGCGAAACACGGCGGGGATAAAATCTCAGCGTTGCAGCACCCTGGTTATAATAACTTTCTAGCTGTGGTTAAAGGCGGTCTACAACCACCACCTTATATGGAGGATCCAATCCCGGAACAAAAAGACATAAAAGCAGAAGCTGGTTCTAAGAAAACAAGCGGAAAAGGATATTCGATTGGAAATCTAAAGGATTTCAACGCTGGAGTCTTTGACTCTACCGTGACATGCCCTGGTAACATTCTCAGTGATATATCAAGGTTAGAGGTTCTCATCGGAGGGAAACGAGCCGGAAATAACTCACCGGAAGTAATTAATGAAGCAGCTGATATCTGTAGACGATTATTTGCCGGCGGTTTCATGGACATTGATGTATATCGAGAACTTATTGCTGAATTAGTTGAAAATCACAGAGACGCCCTACGTTATGATGAAAATCCAATGGATGTAAGCGATTAATCACTAATTGAAAAACTACTAGTTTTATAACAAGATGATTATACACTACAACCATGATAAACCAGTAAGCGTCTACGTGGTGAACTCACGATTGCCTGTTTATAGAGCATATTACGGAGATGGTTTCGGCAATACCATTGCGGGGTTATTTACAAGAATGGCTCCCAAGGTAGCGCCGTTAGCTAAACAATTATCAATGAAAGCCATTGATGCTATTCGTGATAAGGGAATCAATTTCGTTGGAAATCTTGCAGGAAAGGCATTTTCTGCCGCGAAAGATAAAATAGCATCATTGGTACGAAAGAAACCAGGAATGACTTCGTCAGTGGTGCTGCCATCAACTACAGTGATGCCTGCAAAAATCAGCAAAGTAATAAATAACGCAGTGGAAGAAAAACTAGCGCAATTGACTTCGTCACCACCGGTAACAGATAGCGCTATCATGAACGCGATAGCAGGAAGTGGTTTGAAACAAAAAAGAAATTCGAAGAATTTTCAACGACGATGATTATTGCTTTGCAATTCACCAATTGAAAACGCTAGTAATGTTATAAATGTTTAAACGAACAGCTGATCCCGCGTTAGATATGGAAGCCCCAGTGCGCAAAGATGATTCCGTCCGCGATTATCAATACTATTCCTATCATGCAATACAACCCGACCTACGATCGCGAATTGAACTTCAAGTTCAAGATACCAGTAAATACTTTTTGCCATGTGAAGCATTTATTGAAGTAGAAGGAAAACTTGTAACAAATGTTGCAGCTGATACCCCATATGCAAATGATCCAAATATCCGAGTTGGTTTCGTCAACAATGGTATGATGGCGTTATTTGAAAGTGCAAGATATCTCATTGATGGAAAAGAAATTGAATCAATAGACCGTGAAGTTGATGTTGCAACAACAATAATCGGGCTAGCAAGATACTCCGATGATTATACAAGATCGGCTGGTCCATCTATGATGTTTGCAAAGGATACCTCTGATAACGCTGACCACCTTCAATACATTAAAGTGTTAACACCGCAAGACACTTCAGTTGATAATCAACGAGAAGCAACTAATCCAGAACGTCAAGCTAGACCCGGAGCTGCGTTTGATATTCTTGGAGGCGTTAATGGTAATTTCAATTTAGGATTTGCAACACGAAAATTAGCATTGCAAGAACAGCAGCGATATTTTTCATGTGCAATTCCACTCCATCATATATTTGGATTCTGCAGAAATGTAAGAAAAGTCATCTATGGAGCTAAACACACAATCGCGTTAGTGCGAAAAGGCAATGACAATGATGCAATTTGGCGTACTGGTGCCGATGAAGGTAAAGTTGTTTTGAGTAAAATAGTATTATGGATGCCAGTAATGACTCCATCAATTACCACGGAAGAGCGGCTGCTCTCATTTATGGAAACCGGTGGTAAATCATTGCTAAGTTGGCTAACAACAACGACTGATGCTAAAGAGGATAATGTTAATGGTACATTTACATGGCACCTGGCATCAAAACAAGGCGTTTCAGCTCCACGTCATATATTTATAGCGCTGCAGAATAGGAATCGATTAGGTTCCCAAGAACGCAGTCATATGATATTTGATCGGTTAGGGGTAAGTGAGGTTTCACTGAGAATAAACGGACAACAAGAACCATCTGAGGATATACAGCTTAATTACGGAAACAACCAAATAGCACGTGTGTATCATCGGATGCTGTCATATATGGGTCGTGATCAAAATGTTGATACCGGTTTGCAAATATCGCAACTCGATTTTAAGAACTTGTATCCAATTTATTACTTTTCACTGGAACATCTTGATTTAACAAGGCAATCCGTTGTTGACATACATTTTAGGGCTCGTATAGATCCTGGTGGTGTTGATTATAGAGCGGTTGCTGTTATTCTCAGCGACAAATCAATGTTGTTAGAAGGGGCTGGCGGACGAATGAGACTCGTTGATGCACCAGTAGAAAATCTATGATTGAAATCGTAAACGATTTTCACAATTAGATCAATTGAAAGCATAAATGTGTTTTACAATAAAATGCCATATAGTGTTGTTAGTGTCAAGCTGACTGATGGTCAGGTCAAGAAATTAAAATCAAAATCCGCTAAAGAATGTGGAACAACAATAACGTTAAAACCAGCGCAGATGTCCGGCGGTACACATAAAATATCATTAACGGATCGTCAAATAAAACATTTCAATGATGCAATGAAAAATAAGCGAGGAGTTCAAATAGAATTTTCAAAAGCCGCAGTCGCGAACATGATAAAATCAGGTGGTATATTTCCATTGTTAGCCGCAATACCAGCATTGATTGCAGCGGCTGCCCCAGCGGTGGCGAAAGCGGCAGCGTTGGGAGCCGTTGGTACCGCGGCAGGGATGGCGTTGAAAAAGGCAACTGGGAAAGGATATAAAAAAAGGGGAAAGGGGTTGTACCTACCAGGAACCCCGTATTCATGGTACAGCGGGAAATCCGTGAACGGATCGGGGCTAAGAAGAATACCAGGAACGGTTTATTAATTGAAAAATCTTCGATTTCCGAACCTATGGTTCCTATGTCCAATTTTGATTTAATTGATGCTGCTAAAAAACTAGCGATAAAAAACTTCAGAGGGGTTTTTTTGAGAGATCAATTACCGAGAAAACCAAATAACGTTGAAACCGGTATTATAAATCTTGATAACAGCAGCGGATCGGGAACTCACTGGGTTGCATACGCGATTGATCCACGTGGGATTGTCTATTTCGATTCATATGGGTTAGCTCCACCAAGCGAGTTTATGCGGTATATAAATTCTTCGATGAAACTCAAAAAGTTTCCGATTTTTTATTCCACGCTGCCAACACAACAATTAAATGATCCACCGATATGCGGCCGTGAAGTATTAAATGTCCTCGCGGAGATTTCATTAAAATCCTTTGGATCTCCGTGGAAACCACCTCATCTGGTTGTAAACGAATACACGAGTGGGAAATTACAAGGATCAATAAATTGAAAACACAAGTTACGATAACAATAATGATTGATATTTGGGGACAATCTCTGTCAATGTCGGAACCCACCGCGGAAACATCTGCGGGTTCTATCGAGGATGTAAAAAAAATAATTGAAGATGAAATCGCTGAGATGTTAAATTTAATAGATGTTGACCCGAACGAATTAGTTGTATTTCAAGATCGCCAGGGTAAATTGAAAAGCAGTAATATATCCGTGAATGACATTTTGATACGGCAGAGCGATGCCGCTGAAAACTCTATTGCGCTTTATTCCAACGGTGGACGACTTAAACCAGGTGCACTTGTGTCTACGATCACCGACGCGATTGGTACCAACGAACGTGAGCTGAATGATCTTATACGAGGTTATAATAGTTTTCGCAAAAATGTCGTACATAAATTCTTTGGAACCCCGCTTGTGGTTGGCATGACTCTAGCTGAAATTAAAGACTTGTTGAATTCATTCTTCGCTAACAAGGAAGCTGGAAGGATGATGACTGCTTCAGAAATCAAGGCAAATTATCTCGAGATTTCTAAACTAATAGAAGATCAAAAACCCACTAACGACGTAGTTGTTAAGTTTTTTGGAACCCCACTTGTGGCTGGCATGACTCTCGCTGAAATTAGCGAGTTTATCGGCAAGCACACTCACAATGCCTACATCGCTAATAGTTTCTTTGGTGTCCCAGCTACATCTACAATGACTCTCAAAGATATTAATATGTTTATGGTGAGACAAACAACACTTAATACCATCGTTGATAAATTTCTTGGGAGAACACCTGTGTCTGTAACCACATCGTTGACAGGCCCGACCCTCGCTGAAGTTAAAAGCGCTATTGACGAACAAAAACTCATCAACAAAATGGTTAATAATTTCTTTGAGGGTTCTAAAAGTTACAATATCACGACGACATATTCTCAACTCGACGGGAATTATAAATCCCAAACAGGTTTTGGAGTTAACCTCCTTGTGGTTTCATTTTTTATTCGCCGCGATAAAACGGTGATGAAGTATACCGAAATCAATAAAACCTATCTCGACGTCATTGACGATATTATTAAACTAAAGGGAGATCAAAAACCAGTCAATGACATTGTTGATAAGTTTTTTGGTGTCCCGGCTACATCTACGATGACTCTCAAAGATATTTACAATGATATTCGTAAACTAAAAGAAAATTTTGAAAAGATAAAGATTCCGCATCCACACATAAGAATTAAAAATGTCGTGTATACAGTCGATCATGGAACCATGGATTGGATAAGAGACGTTTATACTACATTATCCACTGGTCTCTGGACGAGGAGTGATGCGGGGGGCGATATCTACAGTACAACGGGGATTGAAGGTATCTACAGGCTAACGTGGATCTCTATCAATCAATTTAACATGATCGCGGGCGGTAAAACCTACTCTGGTGGCACTGCGATGTTAATTATCAAGAGTAACGGTCAACACTTTAATGTCGTCGCGGTTGATAGCTCCACCATTAGATCAAAAATAACTTGGTGTTTAGAACTCGTAGATGATTTTTCAGGCTGAAGCTACTAACAATTCCCGCTAACGATGGCAAATAATTGAAAACACTAGCGGGTTTAAAATAACAATGATTTCATCAACGCAATGTCGCTATGATCAGGTCAGAGAATTTCAGACTAGACTCAAAACCCTCACTGAGGAGTATCAAATAAAAATAAAAAAATACCGACGAAGAATCACCGCAATTGATGTTATTATGTACTCGGTGTCAAGCGTTCTCACTGGCGCCGGAATAATACTTGCATCGGTTATAATGATTGCCCCGGTCGTAGTTCCAATTTGCATTTCTGCGGTGGCTACAATCGGGGGTATATCAACCGGGATAGCAAAAAAGATATCATCATGCAGCCAGAGTAAACTGCAGAATTACTTACTTCAATTTCATATTGCATCAACCGCATATTCGCAATTATCATTGATGATATCATCGTCACTCGATAATACAATTATATCAGATAGTGAATTCTCAGCGATGGTCAGTATTTTTGATTCAGCGATATCAAAATTAGAGCAACAACATGAATATAATAACAATGACAACACCGATGGAATCAGAAAACACGAACCCAAAAACAAACCCAAAAACCAAAATGATCTCAATAATCTCAACCATACCAGATTGTGAGTTCTCAGTGATGGTCAGTATTTATGATTCCGCGGTGTCAAAATTAGAAATACAACATGAGTATAATAACAATGACAACACCGATGGAATTACTTCAACGAGTAGTGGAGAACACGAACCCAGTACAAACAAGCATGATATCAATAACATCAACGAGCCCTGAATTTAGTGTGAACTTCCCTTCTCCGATTCCAGTGCGTGAGATCGCGCTGGCAAAATTACGAGTATATCATAGCTGGCCTAATATCAGATCGGTTGCATTTGGTGGTCAGCAACCCAATAACGCACTGGTGTTCTCGTATAAGAATAAACCCGATGGTACTCCAGAGTGGGAAACTGTTTCGTTACCAACTGGGTCGTACCAAATTAAGCAAATCACTGCTGAAATTCAGCGTAGAATAAAATCAATCACTGGAAAAGAATCAAAAATAGCTATTAATCTTCATCAACCGACGCTCTCGTCGTCGATCGAAATAAGCACAGAGGGATACATTGTAGATATATATAACAGCTCGTTAAGAACAGTGTTAGGATGGCCTGAAAAACCACCGGAAAAATCCGCCACCGACTTAACCACGGACGTACAATCATATCATGAAATCAATCCCAGTTATCGAGATAATTTATCTGATATAAGAAAAGGAAGAATCGCCGATAGATTTATATTTACCAACAAAGACACATTGCAATGGGATTTTATCATTAAAAGAACAACCGACTCATCTGTTACTAATTTCATTTACACTAACTGACGTCCGTGGTTATTTTAATGAAATTAAACAATTATATGAAACACAACTAGAACAACTACGGAAAACAAAATCGCAAAAACATGTTGAAATAATAAATCAACTTATATCGGACATGGAATATATCTATGAACTAATTATTCAAACAATAATTAATGACAACAGCGACAATAAACAACGATTCCTAACCGATTACAATATCACAGAGGACAATCTGCGTAATTTCAAGTTTCCCGGGTACAAAGCTGATGAACTAGCAAGAATTGTTAAAACCGATATCAAGGCGCTACAAAAACAAGATCCATCTGTCCTCCTCAAATATAATAATGACCCAGATGGCGGTGGTAGGCATATCGCTCCGTTCAACGTGAATATTTCATCGGTGATTGCGCTCAATTTAGTATGTGATGTTATCGAAGGAAGCTATCAAATTAATCTCGAACGATCAAATCAAGCTCAGCAAGGATATATTCTTTATTCGTTTGCACCAACAGCTCCTCCAGGATTCCTAATTATTGAGAACCCAATTAATCCTGTCTACATACGATGCCATAATAATTCGTTAACGAGAATTAATTTCAAACTCACCGACCAGTCAAATAATCTGATTGATTTACAAGAAGAGGTGTTAGCGATTAGTTTGTTTGTGAAATCCTAAAAATCTTCGATTTTCAACAAAGGATTTTCGTCCTAAAGACTCGATCAAATATTTGGTTGAACTCGTAAAAGAATTATTAACCCAGAACTGAAAGTTCCAGCAGCAGAGAGGGTGAATGACAACGACGTTGGCGTATATAAGGAAATCTTATTTTATCGAATAGACGCCATTTTTTTACTATTTGGTGGAAGCCTCAGATTTCCGAATCGACGCTCGAAAAGTTGTGAGGTTCACCCTTTTTTCTGCTACTTTTGATGAAAAACGGACTTTTTTGTTTTTCATGTTATGGATCAGTTGGGCTTAGATAAAAGCTGTTGAAACCCTTTACCCCGCTTGGATTTGGTTAATACTTGGTTTATTGGCTGCGCACCATTGGATAGTACGTCACCATACTTTAAAACCGGTTCCCACCATTTTTTTCAGCATGACTTTTGATGAAAAACGGACTTTTTTGTTTTTCATGTTATGGATCAGTTGGGCTTAGATAAAAGCTGTTGAAACCCTTTACCCCGCTTGGATTTGGTTAATACTTGGTTTATTGGCTGCGCACCATTGGATAGTACGTCACCATACTTTAAAACCGGTTCCCACCATTTTTTTCAGCATGACTTTTGATGAAAAACGGACTTTTTTGTTTTTCATGTTATGGATCAGTTGGGCTTAGATAAAAGCTGTTGAAACCCTTTACCCCGCTTGGATTTGGTTAATACTTGGTTTATTGGCTGCGCACCATTGGATAGTACGTCACCATACTTTAAAACCGGTTCCCACCATTTTTTTCAGCATGACTTTTGATGAAAAACGGACTTTTTTGTTTTTCATGTTATGGATCAGTTGGGCTTAGATAAAAGCTGTTGAAACCCTTTACCCCGCTTGGATTTGGTTAATACTTGGTTTATTGGCTGCGCACCATTGGATAGTACGTCACCATACTTTAAAACCGGTTCCCACCATTTTTTTCAGCATGACTTTTGATGAAAAACGGACTTTTTTGTTTTTCATGTTATGGATCAGTTGGGCTTAGATAAAAGCTGTTGAAACCCTTTACCCCGCTTGGATTTGGTTAATACTTGGTTTATTGGCTGCGCACCATTGGATAGTACGTCACCATACTTTAAAACCGGTTCCCACCATTTTTTTCAGCATGACTTTTGATGAAAAACGGACTTTTTTGTTTTTCATGTTATGGATCAGTTGGGCTTAGATAAAAGCTGTTGAAACCCTTTACCCCGCTTGGATTTGGTTAATACTTGGTTTATTGGCTGCGCACCATTGGATAGTACGTCACCATACTTTAAAACCGGTTCCCACCATTTTTTTCAGCATGACTTTTGATGAAAAACGGACTTTTTTGTTTTTCATGTTATGGATCAGTTGGGCTTAGATAAAAGCTGTTGAAACCCTTTACCCCGCTTGGATTTGGTTAATACTTGGTTTATTGGCTGCGCACCATTGGATAGTACGTCACCATACTTTAAAACCGGTTCCCACCATTTTTTTCAGCATGACTTTTGATGAAAAACGGACTTTTTTGTTTTTCATGTTATGGATCAGTTGGGCTTAGATAAAAGCTGTTGAAACCCTTTACCCCGCTTGGATTTGGTTAATACTTGGTTTATTGGCTGCGCACCATTGGATAGTACGTCACCATACTTTAAAACCGGTTCCCACCATTTTTTTCAGCATGACTTTTGATGAAAAACGGACTTTTTTGTTTTTCATGTTATGGATCAGTTGGGCTTAGATAAAAGCTGTTGAAACCCTTTACCCCGCTTGGATTTGGTTAATACTTGGTTTATTGGCTGCGCACCATTGGATAGTACGTCACCATACTTTAAAACCGGTTCCCACCATTTTTTTCAGCATGACTTTTGATGAAAAACGGACTTTTTTGTTTTTCATGTTATGGATCAGTTGGGCTTAGATAAAAGCTGTTGAAACCCTTTACCCCGCTTGGATTTGGTTAATACTTGGTTTATTGGCTGCGCACCATTGGATAGTACGTCACCATACTTTAAAACCGGTTCCCACCATTTTTTTCAGCATGACTTTTGATGAAAAACGGACTTTTTTGTTTTTCATGTTATGGATCAGTTGGGCTTAGATAAAAGCTGTTGAAACCCTTTACCCCGCTTGGATTTGGTTAATACTTGGTTTATTGGCTGCGCACCATTGGATAGTACGTCACCATACTTTAAAACCGGTTCCCACCATTTTTTTCAGCATGACTTTTGATGAAAAACGGACTTTTTTGTTTTTCATGTTATGGATCAGTTGGGCTTAGATAAAAGCTGTTGAAACCCTTTACCCCGCTTGGATTTGGTTAATACTTGGTTTATTGGCTGCGCACCATTGGATAGTACGTCACCATACTTTAAAACCGGTTCCCACCATTTTTTTCAGCATGACTTTTGATGAAAAACGGACTTTTTTGTTTTTCATGTTATGGATCAGTTGGGCTTAGATAAAAGCTGTTGAAACCCTTTACCCCGCTTGGATTTGGTTAATACTTGGTTTATTGGCTGCGCACCATTGGATAGTACGTCACCATACTTTAAAACCGGTTCCCACCATTTTTTTCAGCATGACTTTTGATGAAAAACGGACTTTTTTGTTTTTCATGTTATGGATCAGTTGGGCTTAGATAAAAGCTGTTGAAACCCTTTACCCCGCTTGGATTTGGTTAATACTTGGTTTATTGGCTGCGCACCATTGGATAGTACGTCACCATACTTTAAAACCGGTTCCCACCATTTTTTTCAGCATGACTTTTGATGAAAAACGGACTTTTTTGTTTTTCATGTTATGGATCAGTTGGGCTTAGATAAAAGCTGTTGAAACCCTTTACCCCGCTTGGATTTGGTTAATACTTGGTTTATTGGCTGCGCACCATTGGATAGTACGTCACCATACTTTAAAACCGGTTCCCACCATTTTTTTCAGCATGACTTTTGATGAAAAACGGACTTTTTTGTTTTTCATGTTATGGATCAGTTGGGCTTAGATAAAAGCTGTTGAAACCCTTTACCCCGCTTGGATTTGGTTAATACTTGGTTTATTGGCTGCGCACCATTGGATAGTACGTCACCATACTTTAAAACCGGTTCCCACCATTTTTTTCAGCATGACTTTTGATGAAAAACGGACTTTTTTGTTTTTCATGTTATGGATCAGTTGGGCTTAGATAAAAGCTGTTGAAACCCTTTACCCCGCTTGGATTTGGTTAATACTTGGTTTATTGGCTGCGCACCATTGGATAGTACGTCACCATACTTTAAAACCGGTTCCCACCATTTTTTTCAGCATGACTTTTGATGAAAAACGGACTTTTTTGTTTTTCATGTTATGGATCAGTTGGGCTTAGATAAAAGCTGTTGAAACCCTTTACCCCGCTTGGATTTGGTTAATACTTGGTTTATTGGCTGCGCACCATTGGATAGTACGTCACCATACTTTAAAACCGGTTCCCACCATTTTTTTCAGCATGACTTTTGATGAAAAACGGACTTTTTTGTTTTTCATGTTATGGATCAGTTGGGCTTAGATAAAAGCTGTTGAAACCCTTTACCCCGCTTGGATTTGGTTAATACTTGGTTTATTGGCTGCGCACCATTGGATAGTACGTCACCATACTTTAAAACCGGTTCCCACCATTTTTTTCAGCATGACTTTTGATGAAAAACGGACTTTTTTGTTTTTCATGTTATGGATCAGTTGGGCTTAGATAAAAGCTGTTGAAACCCTTTACCCCGCTTGGATTTGGTTAATACTTGGTTTATTGGCTGCGCACCATTGGATAGTACGTCACCATACTTTAAAACCGGTTCCCACCATTTTTTTCAGCATGACTTTTGATGAAAAACGGACTTTTTTGTTTTTCATGTTATGGATCAGTTGGGCTTAGATAAAAGCTGTTGAAACCCTTTACCCCGCTTGGATTTGGTTAATACTTGGTTTATTGGCTGCGCACCATTGGATAGTACGTCACCATACTTTAAAACCGGTTCCCACCATTTTTTTCAGCATGACTTTTGATGAAAAACGGACTTTTTTGTTTTTCATGTTATGGATCAGTTGGGCTTAGATAAAAGCTGTTGAAACCCTTTACCCCGCTTGGATTTGGTTAATACTTGGTTTATTGGCTGCGCACCATTGGATAGTACGTCACCATACTTTAAAACCGGTTCCCACCATTTTTTTCAGCATGACTTTTGATGAAAAACGGACTTTTTTGTTTTTCATGTTATGGATCAGTTGGGCTTAGATAAAAGCTGTTGAAACCCTTTACCCCGCTTGGATTTGGTTAATACTTGGTTTATTGGCTGCGCACCATTGGATAGTACGTCACCATACTTTAAAACCGGTTCCCACCATTTTTTTCAGCATGACTTTTGATGAAAAACGGACTTTTTTGTTTTTCATGTTATGGATCAGTTGGGCTTAGATAAAAGCTGTTGAAACCCTTTACCCCGCTTGGATTTGGTTAATACTTGGTTTATTGGCTGCGCACCATTGGATAGTACGTCACCATACTTTAAAACCGGTTCCCACCATTTTTTTCAGCATGACTTTTGATGAAAAACGGACTTTTTTGTTTTTCATGTTATGGATCAGTTGGGCTTAGATAAAAGCTGTTGAAACCCTTTACCCCGCTTGGATTTGGTTAATACTTGGTTTATTGGCTGCGCACCATTGGATAGTACGTCACCATACTTTAAAACCGGTTCCCACCATTTTTTTCAGCATGACTTTTGATGAAAAACGGACTTTTTTGTTTTTCATGTTATGGATCAGTTGGGCTTAGATAAAAGCTGTTGAAACCCTTTACCCCGCTTGGATTTGGTTAATACTTGGTTTATTGGCTGCGCACCATTGGATAGTACGTCACCATACTTTAAAACCGGTTCCCACCATTTTTTTCAGCATGACTTTTGATGAAAAACGGACTTTTTTGTTTTTCATGTTATGGATCAGTTGGGCTTAGATAAAAGCTGTTGAAACCCTTTACCCCGCTTGGATTTGGTTAATACTTGGTTTATTGGCTGCGCACCATTGGATAGTACGTCACCATACTTTAAAACCGGTTCCCACCATTTTTTTCAGCATGACTTTTGATGAAAAACGGACTTTTTTGTTTTTCATGTTATGGATCAGTTGGGCTTAGATAAAAGCTGTTGAAACCCTTTACCCCGCTTGGATTTGGTTAATACTTGGTTTATTGGCTGCGCACCATTGGATAGTACGTCACCATACTTTAAAACCGGTTCCCACCATTTTTTTCAGCATGACTTTTGATGAAAAACGGACTTTTTTGTTTTTCATGTTATGGATCAGTTGGGCTTAGATAAAAGCTGTTGAAACCCTTTACCCCGCTTGGATTTGGTTAATACTTGGTTTATTGGCTGCGCACCATTGGATAGTACGTCACCATACTTTAAAACCGGTTCCCACCATTTTTTTCAGCATGACTTTTGATGAAAAACGGACTTTTTTGTTTTTCATGTTATGGATCAGTTGGGCTTAGATAAAAGCTGTTGAAACCCTTTACCCCGCTTGGATTTGGTTAATACTTGGTTTATTGGCTGCGCACCATTGGATAGTACGTCACCATACTTTAAAACCGGTTCCCACCATTTTTTTCAGCATGACTTTTGATGAAAAACGGACTTTTTTGTTTTTCATGTTATGGATCAGTTGGGCTTAGATAAAAGCTGTTGAAACCCTTTACCCCGCTTGGATTTGGTTAATACTTGGTTTATTGGCTGCGCACCATTGGATAGTACGTCACCATACTTTAAAACCGGTTCCCACCATTTTTTTCAGCATGACTTTTGATGAAAAACGGACTTTTTTGTTTTTCATGTTATGGATCAGTTGGGCTTAGATAAAAGCTGTTGAAACCCTTTACCCCGCTTGGATTTGGTTAATACTTGGTTTATTGGCTGCGCACCATTGGATAGTACGTCACCATACTTTAAAACCGGTTCCCACCATTTTTTTCAGCATGACTTTTGATGAAAAACGGACTTTTTTGTTTTTCATGTTATGGATCAGTTGGGCTTAGATAAAAGCTGTTGAAACCCTTTACCCCGCTTGGATTTGGTTAATACTTGGTTTATTGGCTGCGCACCATTGGATAGTACGTCACCATACTTTAAAACCGGTTCCCACCATTTTTTTCAGCATGACTTTTGATGAAAAACGGACTTTTTTGTTTTTCATGTTATGGATCAGTTGGGCTTAGATAAAAGCTGTTGAAACCCTTTACCCCGCTTGGATTTGGTTAATACTTGGTTTATTGGCTGCGCACCATTGGATAGTACGTCACCATACTTTAAAACCGGTTCCCACCATTTTTTTCAGCATGACTTTTGATGAAAAACGGACTTTTTTGTTTTTCATGTTATGGATCAGTTGGGCTTAGATAAAAGCTGTTGAAACCCTTTACCCCGCTTGGATTTGGTTAATACTTGGTTTATTGGCTGCGCACCATTGGATAGTACGTCACCATACTTTAAAACCGGTTCCCACCATTTTTTTCAGCATGACTTTTGATGAAAAACGGACTTTTTTGTTTTTCATGTTATGGATCAGTTGGGCTTAGATAAAAGCTGTTGAAACCCTTTACCCCGCTTGGATTTGGTTAATACTTGGTTTATTGGCTGCGCACCATTGGATAGTACGTCACCATACTTTAAAACCGGTTCCCACCATTTTTTTCAGCATGACTTTTGATGAAAAACGGACTTTTTTGTTTTTCATGTTATGGATCAGTTGGGCTTAGATAAAAGCTGTTGAAACCCTTTACCCCGCTTGGATTTGGTTAATACTTGGTTTATTGGCTGCGCACCATTGGATAGTACGTCACCATACTTTAAAACCGGTTCCCACCATTTTTTTCAGCATGACTTTTGATGAAAAACGGACTTTTTTGTTTTTCATGTTATGGATCAGTTGGGCTTAGATAAAAGCTGTTGAAACCCTTTACCCCGCTTGGATTTGGTTAATACTTGGTTTATTGGCTGCGCACCATTGGATAGTACGTCACCATACTTTAAAACCGGTTCCCACCATTTTTTTCAGCATGACTTTTGATGAAAAACGGACTTTTTTGTTTTTCATGTTATGGATCAGTTGGGCTTAGATAAAAGCTGTTGAAACCCTTTACCCCGCTTGGATTTGGTTAATACTTGGTTTATTGGCTGCGCACCATTGGATAGTACGTCACCATACTTTAAAACCGGTTCCCACCATTTTTTTCATCATGACTTTTGATGAAAAACGGACTTTTTTGTTTTTCATGTTATGGATCAGTTGGGCTTAGATAAAAGCTGTTGAAACCCTTTACCCCGCTTGGATTTGGTTAATACTTGGTTTATTGGCTGCGCACCATTGGATAGTACGTCACCATACTTTAAAACCGGTTCCCACCATTTTTTTCAGCATGACTTTTGATGAAAAACGGACTTTTTTGTTTTTCATGTTATGGATCAGTTGGGCTTAGATAAAAGCTGTTGAAACCCTTTACCCCGCTTGGATTTGGTTAATACTTGGTTTATTGGCTGCGCACCATTGGATAGTACGTCACCATACTTTAAAACCGGTTCCCACCATTTTTTTCAGCATGACTTTTGATGAAAAACGGACTTTTTTGTTTTTCATGTTATGGATCAGTTGGGCTTAGATAAAAGCTGTTGAAACCCTTTACCCCGCTTGGATTTGGTTAATACTTGGTTTATTGGCTGCGCACCATTGGATAGTACGTCACCATACTTTAAAACCGGTTCCCACCATTTTTTTCAGCATGACTTTTGATGAAAAACGGACTTTTTTGTTTTTCATGTTATGGATCAGTTGGGCTTAGATAAAAGCTGTTGAAACCCTTTACCCCGCTTGGATTTGGTTAATACTTGGTTTATTGGCTGCGCACCATTGGATAGTACGTCACCATACTTTAAAACCGGTTCCCACCATTTTTTTCAGCATGACTTTTGATGAAAAACGGACTTTTTTGTTTTTCATGTTATGGATCAGTTGGGCTTAGATAAAAGCTGTTGAAACCCTTTACCCCGCTTGGATTTGGTTAATACTTGGTTTATTGGCTGCGCACCATTGGATAGTACGTCACCATACTTTAAAACCGGTTCCCACCATTTTTTTCAGCATGACTTTTGATGAAAAACGGACTTTTTTGTTTTTCATGTTATGGATCAGTTGGGCTTAGATAAAAGCTGTTGAAACCCTTTACCCCGCTTGGATTTGGTTAATACTTGGTTTATTGGCTGCGCACCATTGGATAGTACGTCACCATACTTTAAAACCGGTTCCCACCATTTTTTTCAGCATGACTTTTGATGAAAAACGGACTTTTTTGTTTTTCATGTTATGGATCAGTTGGGCTTAGATAAAAGCTGTTGAAACCCTTTACCCCGCTTGGATTTGGTTAATACTTGGTTTATTGGCTGCGCACCATTGGATAGTACGTCACCATACTTTAAAACCGGTTCCCACCATTTTTTTCAGCATGACTTTTGATGAAAAACGGACTTTTTTGTTTTTCATGTTATGGATCAGTTGGGCTTAGATAAAAGCTGTTGAAACCCTTTACCCCGCTTGGATTTGGTTAATACTTGGTTTATTGGCTGCGCACCATTGGATAGTACGTCACCATACTTTAAAACCGGTTCCCACCATTTTTTTCAGCATGACTTTTGATGAAAAACGGACTTTTTTGTTTTTCATGTTATGGATCAGTTGGGCTTAGATAAAAGCTGTTGAAACCCTTTACCCCGCTTGGATTTGGTTAATACTTGGTTTATTGGCTGCGCACCATTGGATAGTACGTCACCATACTTTAAAACCGGTTCCCACCATTTTTTTCAGCATGACTTTTGATGAAAAACGGACTTTTTTGTTTTTCATGTTATGGATCAGTTGGGCTTAGATAAAAGCTGTTGAAACCCTTTACCCCGCTTGGATTTGGTTAATACTTGGTTTATTGGCTGCGCACCATTGGATAGTACGTCACCATACTTTAAAACCGGTTCCCACCATTTTTTTCAGCATGACTTTTGATGAAAAACGGACTTTTTTGTTTTTCATGTTATGGATCAGTTGGGCTTAGATAAAAGCTGTTGAAACCCTTTACCCCGCTTGGATTTGGTTAATACTTGGTTTATTGGCTGCGCACCATTGGATAGTACGTCACCATACTTTAAAACCGGTTCCCACCATTTTTTTCAGCATGACTTTTGATGAAAAACGGACTTTTTTGTTTTTCATGTTATGGATCAGTTGGGCTTAGATAAAAGCTGTTGAAACCCTTTACCCCGCTTGGATTTGGTTAATACTTGGTTTATTGGCTGCGCACCATTGGATAGTACGTCACCATACTTTAAAACCGGTTCCCACCATTTTTTTCAGCATGACTTTTGATGAAAAACGGACTTTTTTGTTTTTCATGTTATGGATCAGTTGGGCTTAGATAAAAGCTGTTGAAACCCTTTACCCCGCTTGGATTTGGTTAATACTTGGTTTATTGGCTGCGCACCATTGGATAGTACGTCACCATACTTTAAAACCGGTTCCCACCATTTTTTTCAGCATGACTTTTGATGAAAAACGGACTTTTTTGTTTTTCATGTTATGGATCAGTTGGGCTTAGATAAAAGCTGTTGAAACCCTTTACCCCGCTTGGATTTGGTTAATACTTGGTTTATTGGCTGCGCACCATTGGATAGTACGTCACCATACTTTAAAACCGGTTCCCACCATTTTTTTCAGCATGACTTTTGATGAAAAACGGACTTTTTTGTTTTTCATGTTATGGATCAGTTGGGCTTAGATAAAAGCTGTTGAAACCCTTTACCCCGCTTGGATTTGGTTAATACTTGGTTTATTGGCTGCGCACCATTGGATAGTACGTCACCATACTTTAAAACCGGTTCCCACCATTTTTTTCAGCATGACTTTTGATGAAAAACGGACTTTTTTGTTTTTCATGTTATGGATCAGTTGGGCTTAGATAAAAGCTGTTGAAACCCTTTACCCCGCTTGGATTTGGTTAATACTTGGTTTATTGGCTGCGCACCATTGGATAGTACGTCACCATACTTTAAAACCGGTTCCCACCATTTTTTTCAGCATGACTTTTGATGAAAAACGGACTTTTTTGTTTTTCATGTTATGGATCAGTTGGGCTTAGATAAAAGCTGTTGAAACCCTTTACCCCGCTTGGATTTGGTTAATACTTGGTTTATTGGCTGCGCACCATTGGATAGTACGTCACCATACTTTAAAACCGGTTCCCACCATTTTTTTCAGCATGACTTTTGATGAAAAACGGACTTTTTTGTTTTTCATGTTATGGATCAGTTGGGCTTAGATAAAAGCTGTTGAAACCCTTTACCCCGCTTGGATTTGGTTAATACTTGGTTTATTGGCTGCGCACCATTGGATAGTACGTCACCATACTTTAAAACCGGTTCCCACCATTTTTTTCAGCATGACTTTTGATGAAAAACGGACTTTTTTGTTTTTCATGTTATGGATCAGTTGGGCTTAGATAAAAGCTGTTGAAACCCTTTACCCCGCTTGGATTTGGTTAATACTTGGTTTATTGGCTGCGCACCATTGGATAGTACGTCACCATACTTTAAAACCGGTTCCCACCATTTTTTTCAGCATGACTTTTGATGAAAAACGGACTTTTTTGTTTTTCATGTTATGGATCAGTTGGGCTTAGATAAAAGCTGTTGAAACCCTTTACCCCGCTTGGATTTGGTTAATACTTGGTTTATTGGCTGCGCACCATTGGATAGTACGTCACCATACTTTAAAACCGGTTCCCACCATTTTTTTCAGCATGACTTTTGATGAAAAACGGACTTTTTTGTTTTTCATGTTATGGATCAGTTGGGCTTAGATAAAAGCTGTTGAAACCCTTTACCCCGCTTGGATTTGGTTAATACTTGGTTTATTGGCTGCGCACCATTGGATAGTACGTCACCATACTTTAAAACCGGTTCCCACCATTTTTTTCAGCATGACTTTTGATGAAAAACGGACTTTTTTGTTTTTCATGTTATGGATCAGTTGGGCTTAGATAAAAGCTGTTGAAACCCTTTACCCCGCTTGGATTTGGTTAATACTTGGTTTATTGGCTGCGCACCATTGGATAGTACGTCACCATACTTTAAAACCGGTTCCCACCATTTTTTTCAGCATGACTTTTGATGAAAAACGGACTTTTTTGTTTTTCATGTTATGGATCAGTTGGGCTTAGATAAAAGCTGTTGAAACCCTTTACCCCGCTTGGATTTGGTTAATACTTGGTTTATTGGCTGCGCACCATTGGATAGTACGTCACCATACTTTAAAACCGGTTCCCACCATTTTTTTCAGCATGACTTTTGATGAAAAACGGACTTTTTTGTTTTTCATGTTATGGATCAGTTGGGCTTAGATAAAAGCTGTTGAAACCCTTTACCCCGCTTGGATTTGGTTAATACTTGGTTTATTGGCTGCGCACCATTGGATAGTACGTCACCATACTTTAAAACCGGTTCCCACCATTTTTTTCAGCATGACTTTTGATGAAAAACGGACTTTTTTGTTTTTCATGTTATGGATCAGTTCGGCTTAGATAAAAGCTGTTGAAACCCTTTACCCCGCTTGGATTTGGTTAATACTTGGTTTATTGGCTGCGCACCATTGGATAGTACGTCACCATACTTTATTGTATGTATGCTATATTGTATGTATGCTATATTGTATGTATGTATGTATGTATGTATGTATGTATGTATGTATGTATCCAATTTTTCATGGCGCGACATTCGGTTGATTGAAGTTGTGGGCTGGGCCCTTGGGAACACGGTGACATGGCACACAGCGTCGGATAGGGCAGGCTGAGACGCATCGGACGGTGCATGCCCCATGCAAATCGGATGGTCCGTTCGTCCGTGCGAGGTAGCCAACGGAGGGTACCCTCCACGTTTTTAAGGCGCGACATTGAGAGACAAGAAAGAATTCAGGCAAAAGGATCGCAAATGATAAGGCGAAGACCTATTTCCTCGGAACTGAATTTTATTTAATTAAAGAACACAAATATATTGAATACATTATAGAAACACATCTAAAAACTTTATAATAAAAGTTCATTGAAGTTGGTAGCGAATTCAACCTTTACAATAAAATGACATAAATATAATTAAATAATAATTCTTTAGAACATTTACACATTCCGTTACAATATATTGATTTAGGTAATGTAACCTGTATAACATTCTAATTACGACCTTAATTAATATCAACACCATAGGAATAACATACTTAAGAAGTGGGAGACTGTCTGCCGTTCAGAATTGAATTATCTGAACGTTGCCCGATTCACGCTGCGTGGAAGCCGTCTCCCCAGTGAATCTCCTACCTAATTTTATTTTTTATGTTGGTCCTATCTATGTGACAAGAAGTGGATATCTCTGCCGAAAATATCCGGGGCCGTTAAGCGACACGTCAAAGATATCCATCGTCACGTGTGTGTCCTAAGGTTTTAAATGGCCTACGTACTTTTTATGTTTTTGTATTTTGGTCCTATCTATGTGACAAGAAGTGGATATCTCTGCCGAAAATATCAGGGGCCGTTAAGCGACACGTCAAAGATATCCATCGTCACGTGTGTGTCCTAAGGTTTTAAATGGCCTACGTACTTTTTAGGTTTTTGTATTTTGGTCCTATCTATGTGACAAGAAGTGGATATCTCTGCCGAAAATATCAGGGGCCGTTAAGCGACACGTCAAAAATATCCATCGTCACGTGTGTGTCCTAAGGTTTTAAATGGCCTACGTACTTTTTAGGTTTTTGTATTTTGGTCCTATTTAAGAGACAGTTGGATCGTTTACTTAGTAAGAAATTCATTAGCGCCATCTTCGCGAGACAAACGGTCCTTTGCCACACCGTATTCGTATTTTAATTCGGTTCCTAAATCAATATCTATCTTTGCGTACAGTAAAACACGGGGTGTACCGTCTAACAAATAAGGCTTACAGACAAGGTTAGGGTTGGCCTTGGAGTGATTCACAAACCTTCCCTTAGTTTGGTCCTTAGAGAAGTTGTGGCAATTGCAGTTGTTGTTGCCGTCGATGCAATATTTCGTTCCTCCAAGTTCGAAAAACATCATGAAGTGGTTAACACTTTTTGGATAAGCGTTATACCTCCTCAGACCTTCCGCGT
>JARLTB010000637.1:0-29531 GCA_030141615.1 Unio pictorum
TTTTTGGTTTTTCATGTTATGGATCAGTTGGGCTTAGATAAAAGCTGTTGAAACCCTTTACCCCGCTTGGATTTGGTTAATACTTGGTTTAATTGGATGCGCACCATTGGATAGTACGTCACCATACTTTAAAACCGGTTCCCACCATTTTTTTCAGCATGACTTTTGATGAAAAACGGACTTTTTGGTTTTTCATGTTATGGATCAGTTGGGCTTAGATAAAAGCTTTTTGAAACCCTTTACCCCGCTTGGATTTGGTTAATACTTGGTTTATTGGATGCGCACCATTGGATAGTACGTCACCATACTTTAAAACCGGTTCCCACCATTTTTTTCAGCATGACTTTTGATGAAAAACGGACTTTTTGGTTTTTCATGTTATGGATCAGTTGGGCTTAGATAAAAGCTTTTTGAAACCCTTTACCCCGCTTGGATTTGGTTAATACTTGGTTTATTGGATGCGCACCATTGGATAGTACGTCACCATACTTTAAAACCGGTTCCCACCATTTTTTTCAGCATGACTTTTGATGAAAAACGGACTTTTTGGTTTTTCATGTTATGGATCAGTTGGGCTTAGATAAAAGCTGTTGAAACCCTTTACCCCGCTTGGATTTGGTTAATACTTGGTTTATTGGATGCGCACCATTGGATAGTACGTCACCATACTTTAAAACCGGTTCCCACCATTTTTTTCAGCATGACTTTTGATGAAAAACGGACTTTTTGGTTTTTTATGTTATGGATCAGTTGGGCTTAGATAAAAGCTTTTTGAAACCCTTTACCCCGCTTGGATTTGGTTAATACTTGGTTTATTGGATGCGCACCATTGGATAGTACGTCACCATACTTTAAAACCGGTTCCCACCATTTTTTTCAGCATGACTTTTGATGAAAAACGGACTTTTTGGTTTTTCATGTTATGGATCAGTTGGGCTTAGATAAAAGCTGTTGAAACCCTTTACCCCGCTTGGATTTGGTTAATACTTGGTTTATTGGATGCGCACCATTGGATAGTACGTCACCATACTTTAAAACCGGTTCCCACCATTTTTTTCAGCATGACTTTTGATGAAAAACGGACTTTTTGGTTTTTCATGTTATGGATCAGTTGGGCTTAGATAAAAGCTTTTTGAAACCCTTTACCCCGCTTGGATTTGGTTAATACTTGGTTTATTGGATGCGCACCATTGGATAGTACGTCACCATACTTTAAAACCGGTTCCCACCATTTTTTTCAGCATGACTTTTGATGAAAAACGGACTTTTTGGTTTTTCATGTTATGGATCAGTTGGGCTTAGATAAAAGCTGTTGAAACCCTTTACCCCGCTTGGATTTGGTTAATACTTGGTTTATTGGATGCGCACCATTGGATAGTACGTCACCATACTTTAAAACCGGTTCCCACCATTTTTTTCAGCATGACTTTTGATGAAAAACGGACTTTTTGGTTTTTCATGTTATGGATCAGTTGGGCTTAGATAAAAGCTTTTTGAAACCCTTTACCCCGCTTGGATTTGGTTAATACTTGGTTTATTGGATGCGCACCATTGGATAGTACGTCACCATACTTTAAAACCGGTTCCCACCATTTTTTTCAGCATGACTTTTGATGAAAAACGGACTTTTTGGTTTTTCATGTTATGTATCAGTTGGGCTTAGATAAAAGCTTTTTGAAACCCTTTACCCCGCTTGGATTTGGTTAATACTTGGTTTATTGGATGCGCACCATTGGATAGTACGTCACCATACTTTAAAACCGGTTCCCACCATTTTTTTCAGCATGACTTTTGATGAAAAACGGACTTTTTGGTTTTTCATGTTATGGATCAGTTGGGCTTAGATAAAAGCTGTTGAAACCCTTTACCCCGCTTGGATTTGGTTAATACTTGGTTTATTGGATGCGCACCATTGGATAGTACGTCACCATACTTTAAAACCGGTTCCCACCATTTTTTTCAGCATGACTTTTGATGAAAAACGGACTTTTTGGTTTTTCATGTTATGGATCAGTTGGGCTTAGATGAAAGCTTTTTGAAACCCTTTACCCCGCTTGGATTTGGTTAATACTTGGTTTATTGGATGCGCACCATTGGATAGTACGTCACCATACTTTAAAACCGGTTCCCACCATTTTTTTCAGCATGACTTTTGATGAAAAACGGACTTTTTGGTTTTTCATGTTATGGATCAGTTGGGCTTAGATAAAAGCTGTTGAAACCCTTTACCCCGCTTGGATTTGGTTAATACTTGGTTTATTGGATGCGCACCATTGGATAGTACGTCACCATACTTTAAAACCGGTTCCCACCATTTTTTTCAGCATGACTTTTGATGAAAAACGGACTTTTTGGTTTTTCATGTTATGGATCAGTTGGGCTTAGATAAAAGCTTTTTGAAACCCTTTACCCCGCTTGGATTTGGTTAATACTTGGTTTATTGGATGCGCACCATTGGATAGTACGTCACCATACTTTAAAACCGGTTCCCACCATTTTTTTCAGCATGACTTTTGATGAAAAACGGACTTTTTGGTTTTTCATGTTATGGATCAGTTGGGCTTAGATAAAAGCTGTTGAAACCCTTTACCCCGCTTGGATTTGGTTAATACTTGGTTTATTGGATGCGCACCATTGGATAGTACGTCACCATACTTTAAAACCGGTTCCCACCATTTTTTTCAGCATGACTTTTGATGAAAAACGGACTTTTTGGTTTTTCATGTTATGGATCAGTTGGGCTTAGATAAAAGCTTTTTGAAACCCTTTACCCCGCTTGGATTTGGTTAATACTTGGTTTATTGGATGCGCACCATTGGATAGTACGTCACCATACTTTAAAACCGGTTCCCACCATTTTTTTCAGCATGACTTTTGATGAAAAACGGACTTATTGGTTTTTCATGTTATGGATCAGTTGGGCTTAGATAAAAGCTGTTGAAACCCTTTACCCCGCTTGGATTTGGTTAATACTTGGTTTATTGGATGCGCACCATTGGATAGTACGTCACCATACTTTAAAACCGGTTCCCACCATTTTTTTCAGCATGACTTTTGATGAAAAACGGACTTTTTGGTTTTTCATGTTATGGATCAGTTGGGCTTAGATAAAAGCTTTTTGAAACCCTTTACCCCGCTTGGATTTGGTTAATACTTGGTTTATTGGATGCGCACCATTGGATAGTACGTCACCATACTTTAAAACCGGTTCCCACCATTTTTTTCAGCATGACTTTTGATGAAAAACGGACTTTTTGGTTTTTCATGTTATGGATCAGTTGGGCTTAGATAAAAGCTGTTGAAACCCTTTACCCCGCTTGGATTTGGTTAATACTTGGTTTATTGGATGCGCACCATTGGATAGTACGTCACCATACTTTAAAACCGGTTCCCACCATTTTTTTCAGCATGACTTTTGATGAAAAACGGACTTTTTGGTTTTTCATGTTATGGATCAGTTGGGCTTAGATAAAAGCTTTTTGAAACCCTTTACCCCGCTTGGATTTGGTTAATACTTGGTTTATTGGATGCGCACCATTGGATAGTACGTCACCATACTTTAAAACCGGTTCCCACCATTTTTTTCAGCATGACTTTTGATGAAAAACAGACTTTTTGGTTTTTCATGTTATGGATCAGTTGGGCTTAGATAAAAGCTTTTTGAAACCCTTTACCCCGCTTGGATTTGGTTAATACTTGGTTTATTGGATGCGCACCATTGGATAGTACGTCACCATACTTTAAAACCGGTTCCCACCATTTTTTTCAGCATGACTTTTGATGAAAAACGGACTTTTTTGGTTTTTCATGTTATGGATCAGTTGGGCTTAGATAAAAGCTGTTGAAACCCTTTACCCCGCTTGGATTTGGTTAATACTTGGTTTATTGGATGCGCACCATTGGATAGTACGTCACCATACTTTAAAACCGGTTCCCACCATTTTTTTCAGCATGACTTTTGATGAAAAACGGACTTTTTGGTTTTTCATGTTATGGATCAGTTGGGCTTAGATAAAAGCTGTTGAAACCCTTTACCCCGCTTGGATTTGGTTAATACTTGGTTTATTGGATGCGCACCATTGGATAGTACGTCACCATACTTTAAAACCGGTTCCCACCATTTTTTTCAGCATGACTTTTGATGAAAAACGGACTTTTTGGTTTTTCATGTTATGGATCAGTTGGGCTTAGATAAAAGCTTTTTGAAACCCTTTACCCCGCTTGGATTTGGTTAATACTTGGTTTATTGGATGCGCACCATTGGATAGTACGTCACCATACTTTAAAACCGGTTCCCACCATTTTTTTCAGCATGACTTTTGATGAAAAACGGACTTTTTGGTTTTTCATGTTATGGATCAGTTGGGCTTAGATAAAAGCTGTTGAAACCCTTTACCCCGCTTGGATTTGGTTAATACTTGGTTTATTGGATGCGCACCATTGGATAGTACGTCACCATACTTTAAAACCGGTTCCCACCATTTTTTTCAGCATGACTTTTGATGAAAAACGGACTTTTTGGTTTTTCATGTTATGGATCAGTTGGGCTTAGATAAAAGCTTTTTGAAACCCTTTACCCCGCTTGGATTTGGTTAATACTTGGTTTATTGGATGCGCACCATTGGATAGTACGTCACCATACTTTAAAACCGGTTCCCACCATTTTTTTCAGCATGACTTTTGATGAAAAACGGACTTTTTGGTTTTTCATGTTATGGATCAGTTGGGCTTAGATAAAAGCTGTTAAAACCCTTTACCCCGCTTGGATTTGGTTAATACTTGGTTTATTGGATGCGCACCATTGGATAGTACGTCACCATACTTTAAAACCGGTTCCCACCATTTTTTTCAGCATGACTTTTGATGAAAAACGGACTTTTTGGTTTTTCATGTTATGGATCAGTTGGGCTTAGATAAAAGCTTTTTGAAACCCTTTACCCCGCTTGGATTTGGTTAATACTTGGTTTATTGGATGCGCACCATTGGATAGTACGTCACCATACTTTAAAACCGGTTCCCACCATTTTTTTCAGCATGACTTTTGATGAAAAACGGACTTTTTGGTTTTTCATGTTATGGATCAGTTGGGCTTAGATAAAAGCTGTTGAAACCCTTTACCCCGCTTGGATTTGGTTAATACTTGGTTTATTGGATGCGCACCATTGGATAGTACGTCACCATACTTTAAAACCGGTTCCCACCATTTTTTTCAGCATGACTTTTGATGAAAAACGGACTTTTTGGTTTTTCATGTAGCAGAGAGGGTGAACCCTACAACGTTTTTAGACAAAATTTGATTGAAATCCTAAAACGAGCCGTCCTATAATCTCATTTCAACAAAAAAGGGGGCGAATCCTACAACGTTTTCAGACAAAAAAAATTGATTGAATCCTTAAAACGATCCGTAGGATTTCGTTGAAATCTACGAAATCTCATTTTAACTAAAAAAATGAAAACGAAGATTTTTACGATTTTTTAATTAATTTTGGTCGCAACTTGTTGTCATCCACCCTCTCTGCTGCTTAGTGATTTCATCACTGGGTTAACAAAAAATAATAAATGATTTCAACCGAATATTTGATCCAGTCCGATACGATATCGTGTCCGAGGATCATGTAGATTTATTGTTGCGAATCCGTGCGGAGTCGACTGAGCATGACTAAAGAAATCTCGAAATTGATTGAAGTCCATATCAGAACACCATGTCTGCCATATATTTCTAAGAGTATGAGTATCAACGCCGTTGAATACAGAAAGAATATTGCAATTATCTCTGATGACTTTTGGAACCTGAGTGTAGCGTTGAGTGACATATATCACGTCAGTGTTTTTGTGACGCCCCCGGGAAAAGATCCTAGCAGGATTTTTTTGTTTATCCAACATTATATCGTCGTATACGACTAAATTGTTAATATCTCCATCAATATCATCAATACTCGGTGCTTCATCGATATCGGTTATAAAATCAATGGCGTTCTCACCGCTAATTTCTGATGCATTCTCGTTAAAATCTTTTAGCACTTCATAACATCGTTGATCATCTACGCTAGGAGCAATTAAATACAACTTATCCCACTTCATCCATCTCATTATTAAATTGAGCAACAATTGCGTTTTACCGGATCCAGATGGCCCGATTATAATCATCCGGATAGAGTTTGGTAGCGCTGCATGATGCTTAACCGGTTCTCTTCTTTTAGTCGCTGAAAAATCAATTATATCCATATCTCTATACATAAATTATGGATCTATATTGTGTGAAGTGCAAAACGCGTACTGGCACAGAAGATGTGACGACGGTTACAACTAAAAATAACCGATCAGCGCTTTCTGGTAAATGCATGCAATGTGGTACAAAGAAATTTAGATTTGTGTCAATGAAATCTGATTTAAAAAAAAACGAGGAGGTGATATCGCAGCCAAATTGGCAAAGCTCCCTGGAACCCCATGGGCAAAGTACCCCGGAGAAAAGCACCTTCCCGGATATAGCTACTGTGGACCGGGAACCAGACTTGATATCAGACTCAATAATCAAAATCAACCCAACCCCGGTGAAGAACCAATAAACGCCATTGATAAGGCCTGTCACCTTCATGATGTTGCTTATAAAAGCAGCAATCTGCAACACAGGCATCTCGCAGATGTGAAATTAATTCATGCGTTAAATGCTATTCCTGATAAATCCTTCAAAGAAAAATTGGCTTCATTTTTGATAAAATCGGCTATGAAAAGCAAATTGATGTTAGGTGCCGGTAATTAATAATATGGAATCAATTTATTATTCCCCAAGAGGATACTGGAGGGGTAAATCAGCAGTTCATAAACTCGCTAGCGCTGCAAAAGTTAAAAAAACCACTGCGGCTAATTGGTTATCCAAACAGGCACTATGGCAAATTTATCTACCACCGCCTAAACAAATTCAATTCTCGCATTTTGATGTGACAGTTCCTAATGAAGTTCATCAGGCTGATATATTATTTCTGCCACATGATCGTGGTTACAAATACGCATTAACCGTAGTTGATATTGCAAGTCGATACAAAGAAGCAGAACCGTTAAAAACAAAATCAGCCACTGAAGTCGCTTCTGCATTTGAAAGGATTTATCGACGAGGTCCTCTGCACTGGCCAAATCTATTGCAGGTTGATCCTGGCAAGGAATTTCAGGGTGCAGTGTTATCTACAATGAAACATCATAATGTCACCATACGACGAGGGCATACTGCGCTACATCGCGATCAGGCCATTGTAGAACGATTTAATCGGACGATTGCTGAGCGGTTATTTGGATATCAATACGCAAAAGAATTCATTCAAGAAAAAAGATCCCGTGAATGGGTTAAAAGATTACCATCTGTGATTACTGCACTGAATAACGAGATTACTAGAACAATCAACATGAAACCTATCAACGCGATTAAAAACAAGTCAATACCCGTACAACCACAAAAAGATTTCAAAGAACCAATTCTTCATAGTAATGTTACTGTTAGGTATTTATATGAACCAGGAGAGCTTGAAGGGGGTAGAAAAAGGGCTACTGATCCTATTTGGAGTGTTACTGCACACAAGATATCTACTATAACACGATCAACTGGTAGACCAGCAATCTATAAACTGGATTCAACTGCCCCTCAACGAGGATTTACTAGACAACAACTACAGGTAATTCCCGAGGATACTCAATTGCCACCGCATGGTCTTAACTAGCACCGTTGCGTCTATTGCACTCAAGACAAGTCAACATCACATTATTTCTGACATGACCGAGACTGTTATTTTTTCTGTCTACGGTGAATTGGCGAGGATCCTTATCCGAATACTGCCAACGCATTATACAATTGCAACTCGCGCAGTGATTATTCTGTTGTTTCTTCAAAGTGATTATTAATTCAGCATCAATATCAAATTCTCGTTGTTTTTTTTTGTCCTGTTGTTTGTAACCGGAGAGTTTTTTATTAATGATGCTAACATCAATATCACTTATTGTTGTGTCATTATCATCGAAAACAACTCTTCGAAGTTGATTTATTTTTCGTACTCTGGATACTGCGAGATAGACTAAATTCGACCATTCGATGTGATTATCCACCATCCAAACAATTGTATCCGATATAGTCAATCCCTGTGAAGAGTGTATTGTTGCTGCGTATCCTAGAGTCCACGGGGATTTATTAGCACGCAATGCATCTTCAACGACATTGATATCAACCAGCACAATATCATTTAATACGAGAATTTGTTTTTCACTCTGTCCTGGAATATCAACTTCAGTGTTCTGTTTTCGTGTATCCGATGGCCTATAACAAAGGGGTACTGGAAGCGTTGCAAATTTTTCTTTATGCAATTCAAATAACTTCATCTGAAGTGTATCCCTGACTATTTTTCTACTTGCAATTATCAAATCATTTGGTCTCCATGTTTCCCAGAAATCGTTTATTTGAGTTTCTGAAATCACTTCACGCGCTATTTCGCACTGGATTCTATCCGGTTGTAATCTAATTAGTTTCTTAAATTCTCGTAATCGTTCATCAAGTGATCTATAATCAGTGGTGATTTCTTCATAGTAGTCTACAAAACCCCTTAGCCATTCATGTGGAGATGCACCGACAAATGGTGGTGGTTGGCCGTGATCACCGCACATGACGACTTTTGTGTTTTTGTTTAACAACCACTCGAGAAATATTTGTAATACATCTAATGACACTGTGCATATTTCATCCCAAATTATGATTTCAGGAATGAATTTATCACCCATACGCTCAGGAGTCCATTTGTCACCCTTCCATCGAAAGAAACTATGGTAAGTACAGGCATTTACCCCTCGCTGTATCATCTCTCTGGCGAGTCTGTGAGTCGGTGTTAGCACAATCATGTTAGTAGAAATACAAGTATTTCCACCACGACGATATAATTCAATTGCACGAGTTGTCTTTCCTGACCCACCACAACCGTTTAAATAAACTGTCTTGTATCGACATATTGGATCAGATACCGGTGGTGCATTAGAAAATTCTGATTGATTTTCAATACGGTTACAACAAAGATATTTATCATCCATGGCAACGTCTGCGGATTCACAATACTCATGTAGCATCTCCTTTTTAAATCGCCAACGCCCCCACGCTTCCTCGGGATCTGTGAATTTAGCTACAGCTGATTTGTATTTATTGTGTATATACATCGAATCAGTGGCCACTCTAACCGCGGTATTAGGAAATCTATTTATCATCGAAAATAGATTAATAGAAGCATAGGCTAGCATTGAACTTCTCAAATGTGTGTACTGGGAATTATGTCCATCACAGTAGGTAACAACCGTACCTAATTTCTCACCATTGGATAGAAAAGCATCCTTACGGGATACAAGTTTTCCCTGTTTCATTAAATCCGCTACAAGAAAATCGTATTCAGCGACATCTATGATCAACCGCGAAGAATATTTTGCGTTGTCGTACCGTCCACCTTGAGTGAATTTACCGATTATTCTTCGTCCGAGATCCTTTGCTTGTTCTTTTTTAATTTCAAATAACTTCTTAGACCAATTTATGATTTCTTCTTCATTGAAATCAGGGAATTGTTTTCGTAGTTCGTTGATTATACGATCTAGATCGGGTTGTGGTAGCCAAACTTCTTTCTGAGCTCGATAGCATATAATAGCCTCGGAAACAATCAACGATATTAGCATACCACAATCAATCATATATCGTAGTAACACTATTGGCATCCAGGCCTTTTCAGATAGGTGTCTACCGAGCCAAACATAACTACACGGATGTAACCCTGTAGCTAATTCGAATGATATCACACGAGCGAATCCGGTTAAATCAAAATCAGGTAATGGTCCATTAATCGCAACACGAGTCATTTCATGTGTTGGGTGTCCAAATCGTTTGAAGTACTCAGCGCATTCCCCATACCCGAGAAAACTTCCGGGATAACACGCGGCTATATCAATTGAAATCATACCATCACGTGAGTATTTCGTATTCCACAATCCTCCATGACCAAATTCGACGCAACTCGATTTAACATCCTCAAGAAAATCACTTCGTGTTGGACGCCATGAGTTTTTTTCTCTTGCGAAGTGAGCTACCACTGATGGAATAGTAAAACTATCCGTGAGTAGTTTTTCATGGAAACTCTCCGGTGAAAAATCATTAGCGATTTTTCTCATTCTGTTATCTAATTCTTCAACGCGATATAATTCACCATTTGGTTTTACAAATTGATCGAATCCTTCATCACTTCTAAGTAACCACACTGACACAGGATCATCCTTACACAACGCATTAATAGCATCAAATAATCTCTCTTCATAGAAAACATCCCCGACGAACTCCTTAGGGATATATTTCACGGTTCGTTCTCGTGGAAATACTGTTACCGCAGGTGTCCACGCGTGTTTGTTATGATCAATAATCTGTATTGGTGCTCCATTTTTGTTATATTTCGGTTCGTATAAAACCTCTCCGGTTATCGTCATAACTGTTATTGGAAATCTTAATGATGTTTCTAACTTAGCTATATCAGAAATCTTTGCACCGTTCTGTTTCACTGTCAGTTCCCACTCGGTTATTTTTTTTCGTCTTAGATCAGTTAGTTTATTTCCTCGGGATGCATTTGTGAAGTGCTCCATTACCCGTGTTGCTACACAATTAAGCCCTGACGAATATTTCATAGGAGCTAGTTTTGCGATATCGGGTTTATCATTTAACGGATATAGCCCATAAACCATTGCTGTTACGGGATAAGATCTTTCGTAGTATGGTTTGTCAATGCCGGTTAGAATCCCTGGTTTGGAATCTCTACTCACAATGACAGCTTTTTTATTCTTGAGGATTGGTTCAAATTTATCCCTAATAATCCATTTGCCATCGACTTCAATAATGAATTTGATTCGGAAAAAATACCGTTTTTCCCCAACATGTGAAATTATCACTGCTGCTTTTTCATCATTCATGGTAGCATCAACAACACCATCAATTCGAAGTGTTGACCAACAATAGGATGCTCCATCACGTTTGAATTCATTGAAACAATCTCTGATTTTACTAATCATGGCTTTATCAAGAATTGTATTCTTTGGTGTATTAGAAACTATATCGAGATTGAATTGAGCATCTTTCCAGGATAATTTCTTGGACGCTTTTTTTGGTTTCTCGAGATTAAATTTGTTACGTTTTTTTGGTCTATCGAGATTAAATCTAGGACTGATTTTCAATAATCTCTTAAACTCTTTCATGTTTCCGTCTCTTGGACGTTTGATACGTTTTTTTGGTCTATCGAGATTAAATCTAGGACTGATTTTCAATAATCTCTTAAACTCTTTCATGTTTCCGTCTCTTGGACGTTTGATACGTTTTTTTGGTCTATCGAGATTAAATCTAGGACTGATTTTCAATAATCTCTTAAACTCTTTCATGTTTCCGTCTCTTGGACGTTTGATACGTTTTTTGGGTCTATCGAGATTAAATCTAGGATTGATTTTTAATAATCTCTTAAACTCTTTATCAACATTGAATTCAGCATTTTTCGAAGGCGTTTTCCTTAATTCGCTCATTCTATAATTAAAACAAGCATTTAAATGAAAGATTTTTATATAATGAATCACTGCAAGTGGCTTATGATTGGATCAGTAATCCCGTGTAACAAATCATGCAGAAGTGAGTTTTGTGGGTATCATATGCAAAGCTTTCGTCGTGGAAGCCTTGGTCCGTTACCCTGTATTCTATGTGGAGTTGGGGTTAGGGGGAAATCACGGTTGTGTTTGAATTGTGGTGGTAAACGATATAGGGAATTGAAGCGTTATTATGATAAAAGAATAAAAAATGGACAATCAATCAGAAATTATGACCCTGACGCTGACAAAGTCAGTATTCTTGACGCTGACAAAGTCAGTATTCTTGACGCTGACAAAGTCAGTATCAGGGATAAAATCATAAGAACTCCTCAAGACTACATCGAAAGATTTATCATTAAACCAAACAATGAATTAGACAAACAATAGTATTATATATACGAATGAACCAAGAATTCAGACAACATCCTGTGATCACAAATTATGAAGCATCCAGTGATGGTGTTGTAAGAAACCGCAGACTGAAGAAACCAGTTGGGTGGGATAATGGTATGGGGTATTTGATGTTTGGTGCTGGAAAGAAGAAATATCTCAATCATCGTTTCGTGTACGAGTGTTTCCATGGATTGATCGAGGATGATTCTGTCATTGATCATATCGATTCTAATCCGAAAAACAATTCTTTATCAAATCTGCAGGCTGTTACACAAAGTGAGAATACCGAACGAGGGGGGACTGGGAAATACTCGAAAAAAGCGAGACCTGTGAAATCTTTGAATACGATAACTAACGAAGAAAAAATATTTCAATCATTATATGAAGCCGGTAGGCACTTCGATATTTGTCCACCCTCAGTACGATATGTTGCAGAGGGGGTTTATCGATCTGCGTTTTCAAAAAATCGCGGACAGAAAATTAAATTTAGTTATGTCTAATGCGTCATATTTTTCATTTAGAAATATGTCATTGCTATAGAATAATGAATTCTGAAAACATGAATAGCATCATATCCGAGATTTTAAAATTGAAAAATTGGGATATTGAACTATCAGATGGGTTAAATCCTGATCAAATCATGTCTGATTTTCAGGATATAGAATACGGAGTTAACAACAATAAATATATGCTACCAAAGAAGTATGCGCTCATCAAAAGAATTCAGAATTCTATTAAGGACTCTCTCGCATTTTCCAGTGACGTAAGTGTGTTCGCTCCGTTGTATACCATCGTAGAACGAATACGAAAAGAATTGGGGTACGAATACGAATTGAAAAAGGAGGTTAATTCTAAAGTCAGAAACCTACGAGCGTTAATTCAAGAAAATGAACAATTTTGATTGACTGACCATTTATCATTATTTGATTGACCGACCATTTATCATTATTTGATTGCCCGACCATTAATCATTTTTTTTTAGCCGACCCTCAAGGGATGTCAAAAATCGATGGATGATCAATGGAAAAGTGGGGAAACTATCAGTATTATTTATTTATATATACAATTATGATACTTTCCCCATCATTGATAGAGCCGTTAAAACACTTCCATGGTGGTATCAAAAATCATCCGACATGTCAAAAAAGTGGGGAAACTATCAGTATTATTTATTTATATATACAATTATGATACTTTCCCCATCATTGATAGAGCTGTTAAAACACTTCCATGACCATCCGATGGTGTTAGGTCGGGATTGAAAAATTGTTTTGCAATTGAAAAATTGTTTCTGATTTCAAATAATGGTCAATGAAGCATTAACAACCCGATTGGCTCGTGAACGACTGGATGCAATTAAGAGATTTGTACCAATTCGCGACTCTGTACGGAATAAACTACAACAACGACAAAGTCTTCAGACTGATTTTGCTGCGGGATCTGAAGAATTGTTTAAACCAGTAACCACAGCAACGAAGGAGATAGTGTCAACAATCTCTGAACAAGGAAAAAAACAAGAAGAGACTTTTCTCCCTGTGTTAGAAAAAATAGCAAAAAGAACTAAACAAACAAAAAAATCCTTGCAATCACTTCCTCAGGATATATCAACCGCTTCAGAACGAAAATTTAAAGGATTTCAGGAAGAACTAGTTAGTGGACTACCTAGATCAATTATATTTACTGAGAGCGCTAAACAACAAATTCTCAACGAGGATATAAACAATTTAGGTGAATTCGCTGCTAACAGCTATGATTCACAAGAGAAGTTTTTCACGGACAATTATTCGGATTATAGAATGTCACATAATGAATGGGCTGATATAGTGTATGAAATAAATACTGGGAGTTTAGATAGAAGGATGAAAGAATACAGAGACTTCAAGAGAAAATTTCAACTCCAAATAAAACGGCCATACGATGAGAAGAAATTTTCGGGGAGTGGTCTAGTTGGAAACGCTAGCGTTTCATGTCCTGGTAGTGTTCTCAGTGATATATCACGATTAGAGGTTCTTGTAGGAGGGTTCCGAGCCGGAAATAACTCACCGGAAATAATTAATGAAGCAGCTGATATCTGTAGACGATTATTTCAGGGTGGTATCATGGATATCAGCACATATCGAGATTTCATTGGAGAGTTAGTAGACGGTGAAACCGTCCATGGTTATCATAGTGACTGAATCGATTAGATAAATAACAATTGAAAAATTGTTTCTGATTTAAAATAATGATCATACACTACAATCATGATAAACCAACCCCCGTCTACGTAGTTAATTCACGGTTTCCGGTTTATAGAGCATACTACGGAGATGGTTTAGGCAATACCATTGCAGGGTTATTTGCGAGAATGGCTCCAAAAGTGATGCCGTTAGCTAAACAACTAGGAATGAAAGCCATTGATGTTATTCGTGATAAGGGTATTGGTGCTGTTGGAGATCTTGCTGGAAAAGCGTTTTCAACTGCGAAGAATAAAATAACATCATTAGTGAGACGAAAAAAGAAACCGGTACCGTTACCGTCTACAGCAGAAATGCCTGCAAGTGTTAGTAGAATTATAAATAACGCAGTAGATGAAAAATTAGCGTCGATGGTGACTCCCTTGATAAATCAAGAGGACCAAAATAACATGATAGCAAACATGATAGCAGGAAGTGGCTTTAAAAAAACACGACGATGAAATGGGAAATCGCGATTTAGACTCTGATAAATAGAATAAAATGTTCAAACAGTCACGTGATCCAGCATTTGATATAGATGCCCCAGTTGGCAAGGATGATTCTGTACGCGATTATCAATTTTATTCTTATCACGCAGTACAACCAGATCTCCGATCGCGAATTGAACTTCAAGTTCATGATACCAGTAAATACTTCCTACCGTGTGAGGCATTTATTGAAGTAGAAGGAGAACTTGTAACAAATGTTGCAGCTGATACCCCATATGACAATAACGCAAATGTCCGAGTTGGTTTTGTTAATAACGGCATAATGGCGTTATTTGAAAGCGCTAGATATCTCATTGATGGAAAAGAAATTGAATCCATTGACCGTGAAGTTGATGTGGCCACAACAATCATAGGGTTAGCGAGATATTCTGATGATTATTCAAGATCAGCGGGTCCATCTATGATGTTTGCAAAGGATACCTCTGATAACGCTGACCACCTTCAATTCATTAAAGTGTTAACAGCAAGAGATAATGCAGAAGCCGATCAACAGGAAGCAGCTAATCCAGAACGTCGAACTAGACCCGGAGCTGCTTTTGATATTCTCGGAGGCGTTAATGGTAATCTCAATTTAGGATTTGCAACACGTGTAGCAACGTTGCATGGGCAGCGTCGACGATTTTCATGTGCGATTCCACTGCATCATATATTTGGATTCTGTAGAAACGTCCGAAAAGTTATTTATGGAGCTAAACACACAGTAGCGCTTGTACGAAAGGGTACTGATGATGATGCAATCTGGCGTAATGCTGGGGTTGCTGCCGGTAAAGTCATTTTAACAAAACTATCATTGTGGATGCCAGTGTTAACTCCATCAATCATAGCAGAAGAAAAATTGTTATCATTTATGGACCAAGGAGGAAAGTCGTTGTTAAGTTGGTTATCAGTGACTACGGATATCAAACAGGACAATGTTGATGGTACATTCACATGGCACCTGGCATCAAAACAAGGTGTTTCAGCTCCACGTCATATATTCGTAGCGTTACAGAATAATGCGCGAGTTGGTAATCAAGAACGAAGCCATATGATATTTGATCAGTTAGGTGTTAGTGAAGTCTCGCTGAGAATAAACGGACAGCAGGAACCATCCGAGGATATACAACTTGATTACGGTCAGAATCATATTGCACGCGTGTATCATAACCTATTGTCGTTTATGGCACGTGATCTAAATGTGGATACTGGTTTGCAAATATCACAATTGGATTTTAAAAGCCTCTATCCGATCTATTACTTCTCATTGGAACATCTCGATTTGATGAGACAATCTGTCGTTGATATACACTTTAGAGCCCGTGTAACCCGTCCGACTGGTCCACCAGTTGGTGGGGTACCTCCTATCCTTATCCCGAATTATAGAGCGGTTGCTGTCATTCTCAGTGATAAATCAATGCTACTTGAAGGTGTTGGTGGAAGAATGAGAGTGGTAGATGCACCAGTGGAAAACATGTAATTGAAATTGTAAACGATTTAGAATCAATCAATTATGTATAATGTCATATAGTGTTATTAGTGTTGCGTTAACTCCTGGTCAAATCAAAAAATTGCAATCAGAATCGGCTAAAAAATGTGGAACCACAATCACGTTGAAACCCAACCAAATGACTGGTGGTGCAAATAAATTATCGCTGACAACTCGTCAGGTGAAACATTTCAATGATGCACTAGTAGCAAAAAAGGGTGTTCAGATTACTCTTTCTGCGGCTGCTATCAAAAATATGATTAAAACAGGCGGTATATTTCCGTTGTTAGCTGCGATTCCGGCCTTGATTGCAGCAGCAGCCCCAGCGGTGGCTAAAGCAGCGGCGTTAGGAGCCGTTGGTACCGCGGCAGGAATGGCACTACAGAAAGCAACTGGGAAAGGATATAAAAAAAAGGGAAAGGGTCTAAGACTACCAGGAACCCCGTATTCGTGGTACAGCGGAAAGGGTCTAAGACTACCAGGAACGATTTATTAATTCGGGAATCGAAGATTCCTATGTCCAATTTTGATTTAATGGATGCTGCTAAAAAGCTGGCGATTAAAAACTTCAGAGGTGTCTTTATGAAAGATCAATTACCACATCAACCAAACAGCGTTGAAACAGGTATTATTAATCTCGATAACAGCACCGGACCTGGAACTCACTGGGTTGCATACGCTATTGATCCACGTGGGATTGTCTATTTCGATTCATATGGATTAGCCCCACCAAAAGAGTTTTTGCGTTATATAAAAACCCTTCCAATGAAGACTTGGTATTCTACGCTACCAACACAAACGATGATTGACCCACCAATATGTGGCAGCGAAGTATTAAATGTCCTTGACGCTATTTCTAACTCCTTGAGTAACCCAAGCGGAAAACCACCACATGTTGTCGTTAATGAATACACTAGTAATCGCTGGCAACGACGAAGTCGTCAAAAACGATTTTAAAGAGAGAAAGAGTTTTACAATAACATGATTGATATTTGGGGGAGATCTTTGAAACCCAAACCCGATGGCACTGCACCACCTGATTCTGTCAAGGATGTAAAAAAACTAATCAAAGATGAAATAGCTGAGACGTTGAACTTAACAAGTGTTGACCCGAACGAAATAGTTGTATTTCAAGACAAGCAGGGTAAATTGAAAACCAGTAATATTTCTCTGGATGATATTTTGGTTAAACAACAAAACGCAATCGAAAATACTATCGCGCTTTTTTCCGATCAGGGTAAACTCAAACCGGGTGTAATCGTTTCGACGATTACAGATCGATTAAAAACTCTCAACGATGAGTTAAACAATTCTCTGTTTGTACTAAAAACACTTGAATCTAAAATTGAAGAAAACGGAAAACAGTTTATATCATTTCGTAGAAATATCATTGATAAATTTATTGGAACCCAGTTGGATAAAATTGAAATAAAACTCCCTGATATTAAAAAATCCATCGATGAGACAAAAAACTTCATCGAAGCCGTCAAAGGTGATTTTTCGAGGATGATAACAATCATTGAAAAAACAAAAATTCCTCATGAGAAAACCAACAACGTGGTATACACAATCCAACACGGATCATTTGTGTGGACACCTACAAACAACAAATTAGATATCACTGCAACCGTTAAGGGTATTTATCGATTAACACTAGTAACACCATTAACTCAATTTAATATATCATCGTCGAGTTCATCCGGGGTTAATAATACGATTTCAACGATCATCGACAAGGATACAACTGAAAAGTTCACTATAACAGCTACTGATAAAAATTTGATTGGGGTTTCAGTAACCTGGTATGTGGAATTCGTAGCGGATTTAAGTAAATAACTAAATTGAAAGGATTTCACAATTGAAAACGCTAGCTTTTTTAAAATAACAATGATTTCATCAACGCAATGTCGCTATGATCAGGTCAGAGAATTTCAGACTAGACTCAAAACCCTCGCCGAGGAGTATCAAATAAAAATAAAAAAATACCGACGAGGAATCACCGCAATTGATGTTATTATGTACTCGGTGTCAAGCATTCTCACTGGCGCCGGAATAATACTTGGATCGGTTATAATGATTGCCCCGGTCGTAGTTCCAATTTGCATTTCTGCGGTGGCTACAATCGGGGGTATATCAACCGGGATAGCAAAAAAGATATCATCATGCAGCCAGAGTAAACTGCAGAATTACTTACTTCAATTTCATATTGCATCAACCGCATACTCGCAATTATCATTGATGATATCATCGTCACTCGATAATACAATTATATCAGATAGTGAATTCTCAGCGATGGTCAGTATTTTTGATTCAGCGATATCAAAATTAGAGCGACAACATGAGTATAATAACAATGACAACATCGATGGAATTAGAAAACACGAACCCAAAAAACAAAATGATCTCAATAATATCAACCATACCAGATTGTGAGTTCTCAGTGATGGTCAGTATTTATGATTCCTCGATACCAAAATTAGAAATAAATCATGAGTATAATAACAATGACAACACCGCAGGAATTACTTCAACGAGTAGTGGAGAACACGAACCCAGTACAAACAAGTATGATATCAATAACATCAACGGAACCCGAGTTTAGTGTGAATTTCCCTAGCCCAGTCCCCGTAAAGGAGATAGCGCTAGCAAAACTACGAGTGTATCACAGTTGGCCTAATATCAGATCAAAATCATTTGGTGGTCAACAACCCAATAATTCTTTAGTGTTTGCAAATAAGAATAAAGACGACGGAACCCCAGACTGGAAAGTTGTTTCGATACCAACAGGGTCATACCAAATTGAACAAATCAATAATGAATTCGCGCGTAGAATAAAATCGATTACTGGAACAGAATCGAAAATCGCTATAACAGTTCATGAGCCGACGCTATCATCTGCCATTGAAATAAACTCAGAAGGATATGTCGTAGATATATATCAAAGCTTAATAAGGACCGTACTGGGATGGCCTGAAATCCCACCCCGGGGAAAAACCGTTAAATTACCAGAACCACAAAAAACTGATTATATCACAGACAGGATAAAATCTGATAATCCAATAAAGAGTTATAGAGATTATGATAAATTGTATTTTTTTATTGAATTGGTAGATCCTCCCACTAAAAAGATCTACCACATTCTTCAACCGGATGACCCCACTGTAAATTTCGGAGCGATGAATAGCGATATTTCGTTGTTGTTTATATCCCTTAGATCCGGCACACTCACCCAAGATGAATTTATCAGCGTTGTAGAAACATGTAACAAAATCATCAATGACATGGAAACATTTAATGCGCAAATCATTCAAGAGGTATTAGGTGAAAGTAATCCTAAAACAAGAGATTTTTTTGCAACAGACTATAAGATCCGCATAGAAGATATTCCAACATTCAAACTACCAGGATATAACGTACCGGAACTAACAAAACATCTCAGTGATGCCATCGATGTTGGTTTTGAAATAATTCATGATGCATGGAAAAAAACAACATCACAGGAAATAAAAATCCTCAAACATAATAATGATCCGGATGGTGGCGGCAGGCATATCGCTCCGTTCAACGTAAATATTTCATCGGTGATTGCGCTCAATTTAGTATGTGATGTTATCGAAGGAAGCTATCAAATTAATCTCGAACGATCAAATCAAGCTCAGCAAGGGTATATTCTTTATTCGTTTGCACCAACAGCTCCTCCAGGATTCCTGATTATTGAAAACCCAATTAATCCTGTCTACATGCGATGCCATAATAATTCATTAACCAGAATTAATTTCAAACTCACCGACCAGTCAAATAATCTGATTGATTTACAAAAGGAGGTGTTAGCGATTAGTTTGTTTGTGAGATCCTAAATGATTTTCGTCCTAAGGACTTTCATCATAAAGACTTGATCAAATCATTTCTTATTTTTCGTTAACCCATAGCAGCAGAGAGGGTGGATGACAACAAGTTGCGACCAAAATTGATTAAAAAATCGTAAAAATCTCAGTTTCATTTTTTTAGTTAAATGAGATTTCGTAGGGAAAGCTCGTTAAGATTTCAATCAATTTTTTGTTTGAAAACGTTGTAGGGTTCATTTTTTTTAGTTAAAATGAGATCGTAGGAAGGATCGTTTTAAGGATTCAATCAATTTTTTGTCTGAAAACGTTGTAGGGTTCGCCCTTTTTTTGGTTAAAATGAGATTATAGGACGGCTCGTTTTAGGATTTCAATCAAATTTTGTCTAAAAACGTTGTAGGGTTCACCCTCTCTGCTGCTCATGTTATGGATCAGTTGGGCTTAGATAAAAGCTTTTTGAAACCCTTTACCCCGCTTGGATTTGGTTAATACTTGGTTTATTGGATGCGCACCATTGGATAGTACGTCACCATACTTTAAAACCGGTTCCCACCATTTTTTTCAGCATGACTTTTGATGAAAAACGGACTTTTTGGTTTTTCATGTTATGGATCAGTTGGGCTTAGATAAAAGCTGTTGAAACCCTTTACCCCGCTTGGATTTGGTTAATACTTGGTTTATTGGATGCGCACCATTGGATAGTACGTCACCATACTTTAAAACCGGTTCCCACCATTTTTTTCAGCATGACTTTTGATGAAAAACGGACTTTTTGGTTTTTCATGTTATGGATCAGTTGGGCTTAGATAAAAGCTTTTTGAAACCCTTTACCCCGCTTGGATTTGGTTAATACTTGGTTTATTGGATGCGCACCATTGGATAGTACGTCACCATACTTTAAAACCGGTTCCCACCATTTTTTTCAGCATGACTTTTGATGAAAAACGGACTTTTTGGTTTTTCATGTTATGGATCAGTTGGGCTTAGATAAAAGCTGTTGAAACCCTTTACCCCGCTTGGATTTGGTTAATACTTGGTTTATTGGATGCGCACCATTGGATAGTACGTCACCATACTTTAAAACCGGTTCCCACCATTTTTTTCAGCATGACTTTTGATGAAAAACGGACTTTTTGGTTTTTCATGTTATGGATCAGTTGGGCTTAGATAAAAGCTTTTTGAAACCCTTTACCCCGCTTGGATTTGGTTAATACTTGGTTTATTGGATGCGCACCATTGGATAGTACGTCACCATACTTTAAAACCGGTTCCCACCATTTTTTTCAGCATGACTTTTGATGAAAAACGGACTTTTTGGTTTTTCATGTTATGGATCAGTTGGGCTTAGATAAAAGCTTTTTGAAACCCTTTACCCCGCTTGGATTTGGTTAATACTTGGTTTATTGGATGCGCACCATTGGATAGTACGTCACCATACTTTAAAACCGGTTCCCACCATTTTTTTCAGCATGACTTTTGATGAAAAACGGACTTTTTGGTTTTTCATGTTATGGATCAGTTGGGCTTAGATAAAAGCTGTTGAAACCCTTTACCCCGCTTGGATTTGGTTAATACTTGGTTTATTGGATGCGCACCATTGGATAGTACGTCACCATACTTTAAAACCGGTTCCCACCATTTTTTTCAGCATGACTTTTGATGAAAAACGGACTTTTTGGTTTTTCATGTTATGGATCAGTTGGGCTTAGATAAAAGCTTTTGAAACCGTTTACCCCGCTTGGATTTGGTTAATACTTGGTTTATTGGATGCGCACCATTGGATAGTACGTCACCATACTTTAAAACCGGTTCCCACCATTTTTTTCAGCATGACTTTTGATGAAAAACGGACTTTTTGGTTTTTCATGTTAAGGATCAGTTGGGCTTAGATAAAAGCTGTTGAAACCCTTTACCCCGCTTGGATTTGGTTAATACTTGGTTTATTGGATGCGCACCATTGGATAGTACGTCACCATACTTTAAAACCGGTTCCCACCATTTTTTTCAGCATGACTTTTGATGAAAAACGGACTTTTTGGTTTTTCATGTTATGGATCAGTTGGGCTTAGATAAAAGCTTTTTGAAACCCTTTACCCCGCTTGGATTTGGTTAATACTTGGTTTATTGGATGCGCACCATTGGATAGTACGTCACCATACTTTAAAACCGGTTCCCACCATTTTTTTCAGCATGACTTTTGATGAAAAACGGACTTTTTGGTTTTTCATGTTATGGATCAGTTGGGCTTAGATAAAAGCTTTTTGAAACCCTTTACCCCGCTTGGATTTGGTTAATACTTGGTTTATTGGATGCGCACCATTGGATAGTACGTCACCATACTTTAAAACCGGTTCCCACCATTTTTTTCAGCATGACTTTTGATGAAAAACCGACTTTTTGGTTTTTCATGTTATAGATCAGTTGGGCTTAGATAAAAGCTGTTGAAACCCTTTACCCCGCTTGGATTTGGTTAATACTTGGTTTATTGGATGCGCACCATTGGATAGTACGTCACCATACTTTAAAACCGGTTCCCACCATTTTTTTCAGCATGACTTTTGATGAAAAACGGACTTTTTGGTTTTTCATGTTATGGATCAGTTGGGCTTAGATAAAAGCTTTTTGAAACCCTTTACCCCGCTTGGATTTGGTTAATACTTGGTTTATTGGATGCGCACCATTGGATAGTACGTCACCATACTTTAAAACCGGTTCCCACCATTTTTTTCAGCATGACTTTTGATGAAAAACGGACTTTTTGGTTTTTCATGTTATGGATCAGTTGGGCTTAGATAAAAGCTGTTGAAACCCTTTACCCCCGCTTGGATTTGGTTAATACTTGGTTTATTGGATGCGCACCATTGGATAGTACGTCACCATACTTTAAAACCGGTTCCCACCATTTTTTTCAGCATGACTTTTGATGAAAAACGGACTTTTTGGTTTTTCATGTTATGGATCAATTGGGCTTAGATAAAAGCTTTTTGAAACCCTTTACCCCGCTTGGATTTGGTTAATACTTGGTTTATTGGATGCGCACCATTGGATAGTACGTCACCATACTTTAAAACCGGTTCCCACCATTTTTTTCAGCATGACTTTTGATGAAAAACGGACTTTTTGGTTTTTCATGTTATGGATCAGTTGGGCTTAGATAAAAGCTGTTGAAACCCTTTACCCCGCTTGGATTTGGTTAATACTTGGTTTATTGGATGCGCACCATTGGATAGTACGTCACCATACTTTAAAACCGGTTCCCACCATTTTTTTCAGCATGACTTTTGATGAAAAACGGACTTTTTGGTTTTTCATGTTATGGATCAGTTGGGCTTAGATAAAAGCTTTTTGAAACCCTTTACCCCGCTTGGATTTGGTTAATACTTGGTTTATTGGATGCGCACCATTTGATAGTACGTCACCATACTTTAAAACCGGTTCCCACCATTTTTTCAGCATGACTTTTGATGAAAAACGGACTTTTTGGTTTTTCATGTTATGGATCAGTTGGGCTTAGATAAAAGCTTTTTGAAACCCTTTACCCCGCTTGGATTTGGTTAATACTTGGTTTATTGGATGCGCACCATTGGATAGTACGTCACCATACTTTAAAACCGGTTCCCACCATTTTTTTCAGCATGACTTTTGATGAAAAACGGACTTTTTGGTTTTTCATGTTATGGATCAGTTGGGCTTAGATAAAAGCTGTTGAAACCCTTTACCCCGCTTGGATTTGGTTAATACTTGGTTTATTGGATGCGCACCATTGGATAGTACGTCACCATACTTTAAAACCGGTTCCCACCATTTTTTTCAGCATGACTTTTGATGAAAAACGGACTTTTTGGTTTTTCATGTTATGGATCAGTTGGGCTTAGATAAAAGCTTTTTGAAACCCTTTACCCCGCTTGGATTTGGTTAATACTTGGTTTATTGGATGCGCACCATTGGATAGTACGTCACCATACTTTAAAACCGGTTCCCACCATTTTTTCAGCATGACTTTTGATGAAAAACGGACTTTTTGGTTTTTCATGTTATGGATCAGTTGGGCTTAGATAAAAGCTGTTGAAACCCTTTACCCCGCTTGGATTTGGTTAATACTTGGTTTATTGGATGCGCACCATTGGATAGTACGTCACCATACTTTAAAACCGGTTCCCACCATTTTTTTCAGCATGACTTTTGATGAAAAACGGACTTTTTGGTTTTTCATGTTATGGATCAGTTGGGCTTAGATAAAAGCTTTTGAAACCCTTTACCCCGCTTGGATTTGGTTAATACTTGGTTTATTGGATGCGCACCATTGGATAGTACGTCACCATACTTTAAAACCGGTTCCCACCATTTTTTTCAGCATGACTTTTGATGAAAAACGGACTTTTTGGTTTTTCATGTTATGGATCAGTTGGGCTTAGATAAAAGCTTTTTGAAACCCTTTACCCCGCTTGGATTTGGTTAATACTTGGTTTATTGGATGCGCACCATTGGATAGTACGTCACCATACTTTAAAACCGGTTCCCACCATTTTTTTCAGCATGACTTTTGATGAAAAACGGACTTTTTGGTTTTTCATGTTATGGATCAGTTGGGCTTAGATAAAAGCTGTTGAAACCCTTTACCCCGCTTGGATTTGGTTAATACTTGGTTTATTGGATGCGCACCATTGGATAGTACGTCACCATACTTTAAAACCGGTTCCCACCATTTTTTTCAGCATGACTTTTGATGAAAAACGGACTTTTTGGTTTTTCATGTTATGGATCAGTTGGGCTTAGATAAAAGCTTTTTGAAACCCTTTACCCCGCTTGGATTTGGTTAATACTTGGTTTATTGGATGCGCACCATTGGATAGTACGTCACCATACTTTAAAACCGGTTCCCACCATTTTTTTCAGCATGACTTTTGATGAAAAACGGACTTTTTGGTTTTTCATGTTATGGATCAGTTGGGCTTAGATAAAAGCTGTTGAAACCCTTTACCCCGCTTGGATTTGGTTAATACTTGGTTTATTGGATGCGCACCATTGGATAGTACGTCACCATACTTTAAAACCGGTTCCCACCATTTTTTTCAGCATGACTTTTGATGAAAAACGGACTTTTTGGTTTTTCATGTTATGGATCAGTTGGGCTTAGATAAAAGCTTTTTGAAACCCTTTACCCCGCTTGGATTTGGTTAATACTTGGTTTATTGGATGCGCACCATTGGATAGTACGTCACCATACTTTAAAACCGGTTCCCACCATTTTTTTCAGCATGACTTTTGATGAAAAACGGACTTTTTGTTTTTCATGTTATGGATCAGTTGGGCTTAGATAAAAGCTTTTTGAAACCCTTTACCCCGCTTGGATTTGGTTAATACTTGGTTTATTGGATGCGCACCATTGGATAGTACGTCACCATACTTTAAAACCGGTTCCCACCATTTTTTTCAGCATGACTTTTGATGAAAAACGGACTTTTTGGTTTTTCATGTTATGGATCAGTTGGGCTTAGATAAAAGCTGTTGAAACCCTTTACCCCGCTTGGATTTGGTTAATACTTGGTTTATTGGATGCGCACCATTGGATAGTACGTCACCATACTTTAAAACCGGTTCCCACCATTTTTTTCAGCATGACTTTTGATGAAAAACGGACTTTTTGGTTTTTCATGTTATGGATCAGTTGGGCTTAGATAAAAGCTTTTTGAAACCCTTTACCCCGCTTGGATTTGGTTAATACTTGGTTTATTGGATGCGCACCATTGGATAGTACGTCACCATACTTTAAAACCGGTTCCCACCATTTTTTTCAGCATGACTTTTGATGAAAAACGGACTTTTTGGTTTTTCATGTTATGGATCAGTTGGGCTTAGATAAAAGCTTTTTGAAACCCTTTACCCCGCTTGGATTTGGTTAATACTTGGTTTATTGGATGCGCACCATTGGATAGTACGTCACCATACTTTAAAACCGGTTCCCACCATTTTTTTCAGCATGACTTTTGATGAAAAACGGACTTTTTGGTTTTTCATGTTATGGATCAGTTGGGCTTAGATAAAAGCTTTTGAAACCCTTTACCCCGCTTGGATTTGGTTAATACTTGGTTTATTGGATGCGCACCATTGGATAGTACGTCACCATACTTTAAAACCGGTTCCCACCATTTTTTTCAGCATGACTTTTGATGAAAAACGGACTTTTTGGTTTTTCATGTTATGGATCAGTTGGGCTTAGATAAAAGCTTTTGAAACCCTTTACCCCGCTTGGATTTGGTTAATACTTGGTTTATTGGATGCGCACCATTGGATAGTACGTCACCATACTTTAAAACCGGTTCCCACCATTTTTTTCAGCATGACTTTTGATGAAAAACGGACTTTTTGGTTTTTCATGTTATGGATCAGTTGGGCTTAGATAAAAGCTTTTGAAACCCTTTACCCCGCTTGGATTTGGTTAATACTTGGTTTATTGGATGCGCACCATTGGATAGTACGTCACCATACTTTAAAACCGGTTCCCACCATTTTTTTCAGCATGACTTTTGATGAAAAACGGACTTTTTGGTTTTTCATGTTATGGATCAGTTGGGCTTAGATAAAAGCTTTTGAAACCCTTTACCCCGCTTGGATTTGGTTAATACTTGGTTTATTGGATGCGCACCATTGGATAGTACGTCACCATACTTTAAAACCGGTTCCCACCATTTTTTTCAGCATGACTTTTGATGAAAAACGGACTTTTTGGTTTTTCATGTTATGGATCAGTTGGGCTTAGATAAAAGCTTTTTGAAACCCTTTACCCCGCTTGGATTTGGTTAATACTTGGTTTATTGGATGCGCACCATTGGATAGTACGTCACCATACTTTAAAACCGGTTCCCACCATTTTTTTCAGCATGACTTTTGATGAAAAACGGACTTTTTGGTTTTTCATGTTATGGATCAGTTGGGCTTAGATAAAAGCTTTTTGAAACCCTTTACCCCGCTTGGATTTGGTTAATACTTGGTTTATTGGATGCGCACCATTGGATAGTACGTCACCATACTTTAAAACCGGTTCCCACCATTTTTTTCAGCATGACTTTTGATGAAAAACGGACTTTTTGGTTTTTCATGTTATGGATCAGTTGGGCTTAGATAAAAGCTTTTTGAAACCCTTTACCCCGCTTGGATTTGGTTAATACTTGGTTTATTGGATGCGCACCATTGGATAGTACGTCACCATACTTTAAAACCGGTTCCCACCATTTTTTTCAGCATGACTTTTGATGAAAAACGGACTTTTTGGTTTTTCATGTTATGGATCAGTTGGGCTTAGATAAAAGCTTTTTGAAACCCTTTACCCCGCTTGGATTTGGTTAATACTTGGTTTATTGGATGCGCACCATTGGATAGTACGTCACCATACTTTAAAACCGGTTCCCACCATTTTTTTCAGCATGACTTTTGATGAAAAACGGACTTTTTGGTTTTTCATGTTATGGATCAGTTGGGCTTAGATAAAAGCTTTTTGAAACCCTTTACCCCGCTTGGATTTGGTTAATACTTGGTTTATTGGATGCGCACCATTGGATAGTACGTCACCATACTTTAAAACCGGTTCCCACCATTTTTTTCAGCATGACTTTTGATGAAAAACGGACTTTTTGGTTTTTCATGTTATGGATCAGTTGGGCTTAGATAAAAGCTGTTGAAACCCTTTACCCCGCTTGGATTTGGTTAATACTTGGTTTATTGGATGCGCACCATTGGATAGTACGTCACCATACTTTAAAACCGGTTCCCACCATTTTTTTCAGCATGACTTTTGATGAAAAACGGACTTTTTGGTTTTTCATGTTATGGATCAGTTGGGCTTAGATAAAAGCTTTTTGAAACCCTTTACCCCGCTTGGATTTGGTTAATACTTGGTTTATTGGATGCGCACCATTGGATAGTACGTCACCATACTTTAAAACCGGTTCCCACCATTTTTTTCAGCATGACTTTTGATGAAAAACGGACTTTTTGGTTTTTCATGTTATGGATCAGTTGGGCTTAGATAAAAGCTGTTGAAACCCTTTACCCCGCTTGGATTTGGTTAATACTTGGTTTATTGGATGCGCACCATTGGATAGTACGTCACCATACTTTAAAACCGGTTCCCACCATTTTTTTCAGCATGACTTTTGATGAAAAACGGACTTTTTGGTTTTTCATGTTATGGATCAGTTGGGCTTAGATAAAAGCTTTTTGAAACCCTTTACCCCGCTTGGATTTGGTTAATACTTGGTTTATTGGATGCGCACCATTGGATAGTACGTCACCATACTTTAAAACCGGTTCCCACCATTTTTTTCAGCATGACTTTTGATGAAAAACGGACTTTTTGGTTTTTCATGTTATGGATCAGTTGGGCTTAGATAAAAGCTTTTGAAACCCTTTACCCCGCTTGGATTTGGTTAATACTTGGTTTATTGGATGCGCACCATTGGATAGTACGTCACCATACTTTAAAACCGGTTCCCACCATTTTTTTCAGCATGACTTTTGATGAAAAACGGACTTTTTGGTTTTTCATGTTATGGATCAGTTGGGCTTAGATAAAAGCTGTTGAAACCCTTTACCCCGCTTGGATTTGGTTAATACTTGGTTTATTGGATGCGCACCATTGGATAGTACGTCACCATACTTTAAAACCGGTTCCCACCATTTTTTTCAGCATGACTTTTGATGAAAAAACGGACTTTTTGGTTTTTCATGTTATGGATCAGTTGGGCTTAGATAAAAGCTTTTGAAACCCTTTACCCCGCTTGGATTTGGTTAATACTTGGTTTATTGGATGCGCACCATTGGATAGTACGTCACCATACTTTAAAACCGGTTCCCACCATTTTTTTCAGCATGACTTTTGATGAAAAACGGACTTTTTGGTTTTTCATGTTATGGATCAGTTGGGCTTAGATAAAAGCTGTTGAAACCCTTTACCCCGCTTGGATTTGGTTAATACTTGGTTTATTGGATGCGCACCATTGGATAGTACGTCACCATACTTTAAAACCGGTTCCCACCATTTTTTTCAGCATGACTTTTGATGAAAAACGGACTTTTTGGTTTTTCATGTTATGGATCAGTTGGGCTTAGATAAAAGCTTTTTGAAACCCTTTACCCCGCTTGGATTTGGTTAATACTTGGTTTATTGGATGCGCACCATTGGATAGTACGTCACCATACTTTAAAAACCGGTTCCCACCATTTTTTTCAGCATGACTTTTGATGAAAAACGGACTTTTTGGTTTTTCATGTTATGGATCAGTTGGGCTTAGATAAAAGCTGTTGAGACCCTTTACCCGCTTGGATTTGGGTTAATACTTGGTTTATTGATGCGCACCATTGGATAGTACGTCCACCATACTTTAAAACCGGTTCCCACCATTTTTTTCAGCATGACTTTTGATGAAAAACGGACTTTTGGTTTTCATGTTATGGATCAGTTGGCTTAGATAAAAGCTTTTGAAAC
>JARLTB010000638.1:0-45572 GCA_030141615.1 Unio pictorum
AAGAAAATAACATTTTGGGATACATTTAGTGCACACAGCCAGAAATGTGTCTTACAGATTCACTGTAGGCACATTGTCAGCCTATATGATATACTGAATGTGAACTTTGGATCCCAAACATTCTAAAATATGTGAATATTTGTTCATGTGGGATATGTAACCATGCTAAGATCAGTTATACACAGTTAAACTCAAAATATATGTTTGAATATATCTTATGCAATCTTTAGAGTGTCAGTTAACAAATATTATTAGTAATTAACAATGCATAAATTAAGATGGATCATTAGAATTCACATAACATCATACAGGCCACAATGCCGCACTTCACTAATCAATACCTTAGCCAAATTAAACAATAACATTGAATGCATTTTGTGTTCAACTTACATCATTTTGCTGTTTTCATACATCCAAGGGTAAATATACATGTGGAAAGTATATTTTATCCCTTCAGCCTGCATTTCATTCTCAGAAAGTTTAAACTGATTTAGTAGAGAACTTGAGTAGGTTCTAGTATAAAATTTGCATCGCTGTCCCTCTCACTAAACACCCTGTAACTATATTTGTTAACAATTACTAAAGGCTATATAAGCAGATATGTGTTACTCAGGAAGTCACCCCATCATAAACACATAAATTAACTGATTGGACCCCTAATAAATAGTTTGAATGAGCAATACAAAATAGAATCTGTCTCTCATACATTTTAAATGTATGGCTCATTTTGACTTACAAAGATATTTTCTCTGACAAAATTTGACAAATATCCATCAGTGTAGCTTGTATATGGTGTAGGAGTATAAACGTGCTGATATCATTTGATATAATTTCCCAAAATTTTATCTATGTGCATTTTAAGGGGCAAATTTTAATTTTTTAATTTTTTTAAAAAAAATTATTAAAATTTTAAAAAATAAAATCAATTTTTAAATTCTAATGTCATTTTTCTATTTTAAATATTAATATATATAACGCCTTCAAATTTCATGTGTTGATCATTAATAATAAAAATTTTATAGCAATTTAAAGTTTAAAAATAACTGCCTGTACAGGCCATACACCACAATTAATTTTACTATATGTTCTCTACATATATTTCTCAGCACTGACCTTTCCACAGTGTGACAATCAATACAAATCATATGAAAATCTAAAATACCCCCAAAGATGACTTCACGGTGAAATTCTTGTCAAGGGTTGACCGGCATTTTGGTGAGCTGCTGCACTGTAAACATAACAGCATGTACACAGACCACATATTTCACTTCCGGATCATTACCAAGGCCTTATAACTCCATGTGCACTGTCGCCAAATTACACACTGACAACCACCCTCTCTGCTCACATTCTCAAGAATAAACAATTACCTTTAAACCCCTACCAAATATGCATCAATATAACTCTTCTATCACCACCAAAATGAGAGAGGAAAAAATGTTCTAAAAATAGACTGGAACTACATTCGTGGGTACTGAACTGGAAGTATTAATTGTGATGCGATTCCTGACAGGCCCAACTTGTTGGGGCAAATTTTAGTAAAACTTTTATATTTGAATGCCACACCTATTTGAACTTTATACATGAAGTCTTTTTGAATTTCCTTGCATACAAGACATGTGACACCTGCTGGAAAGTGTGTAGTGCTGGTGTTCCACAGGGTGCAAATGCTGATCTATGTGCTCTTGAGAAACCAAAACTAAATTTGCTATATCTTCCTTAATTATAGGACTTTTTCAATTCTGTAAAAACCTAATTGTACTACAAGATAAGGCCTGTCTGAAAATATGTTTAAAGTTTATACATTGTGATCAATTAAAATTTTAAATGAAATTTAAATAAACATTTAAATTTATAAACTAAATTTTATTGAAAAAAAAATTTTCATAAAAGTTTGAAAACAGATTTTGTCAAAGTTTAGACAGAAAAGTTGATCAATCAATGGTCTTTAAAATAAATGGTGGTTTGGGTCTGTGTAACTGAGAACATTTTTCCCAGGGGTAGTGAAGTAGCATGACTCATAGTGATTTTGGCAACAAACCGCAATATGCCTGTCAAGGTGCATATAGGTGTACACACTAAAGAAGCAACAACAGGTGCTATGTTCCATATTTATTGTGTCAGGTATTTAGGCAGTTATTTGTATAACTAATAGTGCACTCAGATTTAAACATCTAATGGGACCACTTCCATGTTTTAAAGGAAAATTGCATTACATTTCAGTGTCGATAACTACAAAAAGCGACAATAAGATAGGAAAATACATTTTTTAGGCAGGCTTTACCTTACTGAACAATGGTGCTAATCTCTCTCATGAAGATCTAAGCCATGTCCTTGAGGTGCTGTATATTAGTATGGTGATATAATGATCACTTATGGCAGTACACTGCATATGTCCTTATGAAACCTTGCTATCACCACCAGACTACTGGAGAGCTTCCAAGCTGATCCAACACTAACACTTTGTTCCAGATACCAGCCTAGACCTGAAAAGATATAAAATGTTTCACTTATATCTAGAAAACAGTAAGATGTATGCAAATGAAGTTAAAATGTGTTAGATACAGTGATTTCCAAATAACATTCAGGCTGCAAGCATAGGAAATAAATATTAAACTTGACAGAGTGACACTCAGAAATGTGAAGTAATAGTCATGTATTAAAGTAATAAATTCATCCTAAAAGTATATGAAGCTTATATAAGCATATCTGGTCATTTACAGGTTAAATAACTAATCAGGTAGACTATGCATCACAAACTTTAAGGAAATGCGGGGACGGTGAGGTTTGATCATTGGTGGAAACATTAGTACATGCCAGTATACAGGAAAGTAAAGCGACAATGTAGTAATAAAGAATATATTACTATAAGCAATCTTATTCATGAGGAAAATAATAATTCTGGATATTGCAAGAGAATACAGCCAAATGTGGCCACACATATCAACTACAGGTACCAATACATCCTATATCATAAACTAAATGTGAAATTCTGATCCCCAAAACTTGTAAACAAGAATGGAAATTTGCATATGTGGGACATATACAATGTAATTGTTATGATCAAATGTGCAAAAATAATTCCAATGATCTGTTTGAACATTTAAAGTGTATTTGTAAGGATGTTTGATACCAATTATTAACCTCAATGGTTCAATAGAATCAGATATCAGCTGATATTACAATACCGCACTCTATCCAAGTACTGAACTGAAATATGTTACCATACATGGGCATATTAATGAAGAAAATAACATTTTGGGATACATTTAGTGCACACAGCCAGAAATGTGTCTTACAGATTCACTGTAGGCACATTGTCAGCCTATATGATATACTGAATGTGAACTTTGGATCCCAAACATTCTAAAATATGTGAATATTTGTTCATGTGGGATATGTAACCATGCTAAGATCAGTTATACACAGTTAAACTCAAAATATATGTTTGAATATATCTTATGCAATCTTTAGAGTGTCAGTTAACAAATATTATTAGTAATTAACAATGCATAAATTAAGATGGATCATTAGAATTCACATAACATCATACAGGCCACAATGCCGCACTTCACTAATCAATACCTTAGCCAAATTAAACAATAACATTGAATGCATTTTGTGTTCAACTTACATCATTTTGCTGTTTTCATACATCCAAGGGTAAATATACATGTGGAAAGTATATTTTATCCCTTCAGCCTGCATTTCATTCTCAGAAAGTTTAAACTGATTTAGTAGAGAACTTGAGTAGGTTCTAGTATAAAATTTGCATCGCTGTCCTCTCACTAAACACCCTGTAACTATATTTGTTAACAATTACTAAAGGCTATATAAGCAGATATGTGTTACTCAGGAAGTCACCCCATCATAAACACATAAATTAACTGATTGGACCCCTAATAAATAGTTTGAATGAGCAATACAAAATAGAATCTGTCTCTCATACATTTTAAATGTATGGCTCATTTTGACTTACAAAGATATTTTCTCTGACAAAATTTGACAAATATCCATCAGTGTAGCTTGTATATGGTGTAGGAGTATAAACGTGCTGATATCATTTGATATAATTTCCCAAAATTTTATCTATGTGCATTTTAAGGGGCAAATTTTAATTTTTTAATTTTTTTAAAAAAAATTATTAAAATTTTAAAAAATAAAATCAATTTTTAAATTCTAATGTCATTTTTCTATTTTAAATATTAATATATATAACGCCTTCAAATTTCATGTGTTGATCATTAATAATAAAAATTTTATAGCAATTTAAAGTTTAAAAATAACTGCCTGTACAGGCCATACACCACAATTAATTTTACTATATGTTCTCTACATATATTTCTCAGCACTGACCTTTCCACAGTGTGACAATCAATACAAATCATATGAAAATCTAAAATACCCCCAAAGATGACTTCACGGTGAAATTCTTGTCAAGGGTTGACCGGCATTTTGGTGAGCTGCTGCACTGTAAACATAACAGCATGTACACAGACCACATATTTCACTTCCGGATCATTACCAAGGCCTTATAACTCCATGTGCACTGTCGCCAAATTACACACTGACAACCACCCCTCTCTGCTCACATTCTCAAGAATAAACAATTACCTTTAAACCCCTACCAAATATGCATCAATATAACTCTTCTATCACCACCAAAATGAGAGAGGAAAAAATGTTCTAAAAATAGACTGGAACTACATTCGTGGGTACTGAACTGGAAGTATTAATTGTGATGCGATTCCTGACAGGCCCAACTTGTTGGGGCAAATTTTAGTAAAACTTTTATATTTGAATGCCACACCTATTTGAACTTTATACATGAAGTCTTTTTGAATTTCCTTGCATACAAGACATGTGACACCTGCTGGAAAGTGTGTAGTGCTGGTGTTCCACAGGGTGCAAATGCTGATCTATGTGCTCTTGAGAAACCAAAACTAAATTTGCTATATCTTCCTTAATTATAGGACTTTTTCAATTCTGTAAAAACCTAATTGTACTACAAGATAAGGCCTGTCTGAAAATATGTTTAAAGTTTATACATTGTGATCAATTAAAATTTTAAATGAAATTTAAATAAACATTTAAATTTATAAACTAAATTTTATTGAAAAAAAAATTTTCATAAAAGTTTGAAAACAGATTTTGTCAAAGTTTAGACAGAAAAGTTGATCAATCAATGGTCTTTAAAATAAATGGTGGTTTGGGTCTGTGTAACTGAGAACATTTTTCCCAGGGGTAGTGAAGTAGCATGACTCATAGTGATTTTGGCAACAAACCGCAATATGCCTGTCAAGGTGCATATAGGTGTACACACTAAAGAAGCAACAACAGGTGCTATGTTCCATATTTATTGTGTCAGGTATTTAGGCAGTTATTTGTATAACTAATAGTGCACTCAGATTTAAACATCTAATGGGACCACTTCCATGTTTTAAAGGAAAATTGCATTACATTTCAGTGTCGATAACTACAAAAAGCGACAATAAGATAGGAAAATACATTTTTTAGGCAGGCTTTACCTTACTGAACAATGGTGCTAATCTCTCTCATGAAGATCTAAGCCATGTCCTTGAGGTGCTGTATATTAGTATGGTGATATAATGATCACTTATGGCAGTACACTGCATATGTCCTTATGAAACCTTGCTATCACCACCAGACTACTGGAGAGCTTCCAAGCTGATCCAACACTAACACTTTGTTCCAGATACCAGCCTAGACCTGAAAAGATATAAAATGTTTCACTTATATCTAGAAAACAGTAAGATGTATGCAAATGAAGTTAAAATGTGTTAGATACAGTGATTTCCAAATAACATTCAGGCTGCAAGCATAGGAAATAAATATTAAACTTGACAGAGTGACACTCAGAAATGTGAAGTAATAGTCATGTATTAAAGTAATAAATTCATCCTAAAAGTATATGAAGCTTATATAAGCATATCTGGTCATTTACAGGTTAAATAACTAATCAGGTAGACTATGCATCACAAACTTTAAGGAAATGCGGGGACGGTGAGGTTTGATCATTGGTGGAAACATTAGTACATGCCAGTATACAGGAAAGTAAAGCGACAATGTAGTAATAAAGAATATATTACTATAAGCAATCTTATTCATGAGGAAAATAATAATTCTGGATATTGCAAGAGAATACAGCCAAATGTGGCCACACATATCAACTACAGGTACCAATACATCCTATATCATAAACTAAATGTGAAATTCTGATCCCCAAAACTTGTAAACAAGAATGGAAATTTGCATATGTGGGACATATACAATGTAATTGTTATGATCAAATGTGCAAAAATAATTCCAATGATCTGTTTGAACATTTAAAGTGTATTTGTAAGGATGTTTGATACCAATTATTAACCTCAATGGTTCAATAGAATCAGATATCAGCTGATATTACAATACCGCACTCTATCCAAGTACTGAACTGAAATATGTTACCATACATGGGCATATTAATGAAGAAAATAACATTTTGGGATACATTTAGTGCACACAGCCAGAAATGTGTCTTACAGATTCACTGTAGGCACATTGTCAGCCTATATGATATACTGAATGTGAACTTTGGATCCCAAACATTCTAAAATATGTGAATATTTGTTCATGTGGGATATGTAACCATGCTAAGATCAGTTATACACAGTTAAACTCAAAATATATGTTTGAATATATCTTATGCAATCTTTAGAGTGTCAGTTAACAAATATTATTAGTAATTAACAATGCATAAATTAAGATGGATCATTAGAATTCACATAACATCATACAGGCCACAATGCCGCACTTCACTAATCAATACCTTAGCCAAATTAAACAATAACATTGAATGCATTTTGTGTTCAACTTACATCATTTTGCTGTTTTCATACATCCAAGGGTAAATATACATGTGGAAAGTATATTTTATCCCTTCAGCCTGCATTTCATTCTCAGAAAGTTTAAACTGATTTAGTAGAGAACTTGAGTAGGTTCTAGTATAAAATTTGCATCGCTGTCCTCTCACTAAACACCCTGTAACTATATTTGTTAACAATTACTAAAGGCTATATAAGCAGATATGTGTTACTCAGGAAGTCACCCCATCATAAACACATAAATTAACTGATTGGACCCCTAATAAATAGTTTGAATGAGCAATACAAAATAGAATCTGTCTCTCATACATTTTAAATGTATGGCTCATTTTGACTTACAAAGATATTTTCTCTGACAAAATTTGACAAATATCCATCAGTGTAGCTTGTATATGGTGTAGGAGTATAAACGTGCTGATATCATTTGATATAATTTCCCAAAATTTTATCTATGTGCATTTTAAGGGGCAAATTTTAATTTTTTAATTTTTTTAAAAAAAATTATTAAAATTTTAAAAAATAAAATCAATTTTTAAATTCTAATGTCATTTTTCTATTTTAAATATTAATATATATAACGCCTTCAAATTTCATGTGTTGATCATTAATAATAAAAATTTTATAGCAATTTAAAGTTTAAAAATAACTGCCTGTACAGGCCATACACCACAATTAATTTTACTATATGTTCTCTACATATATTTCTCAGCACTGACCTTTCCACAGTGTGACAATCAATACAAATCATATGAAAATCTAAAATACCCCCAAAGATGACTTCACGGTGAAATTCTTGTCAAGGGTTGACCGGCATTTTGGTGAGCTGCTGCACTGTAAACATAACAGCATGTACACAGACCACATATTTCACTTCCGGATCATTACCAAGGCCTTATAACTCCATGTGCACTGTCGCCAAATTACACACTGACAACCACCCTCTCTGCTCACATTCTCAAGAATAAACAATTACCTTTAAACCCCTACCAAATATGCATCAATATAACTCTTCTATCACCACCAAAATGAGAGAGGAAAAAATGTTCTAAAAATAGACTGGAACTACATTCGTGGGTACTGAACTGGAAGTATTAATTGTGATGCGATTCCTGACAGGCCCAACTTGTTGGGGCAAATTTTAGTAAAACTTTTATATTTGAATGCCACACCTATTTGAACTTTATACATGAAGTCTTTTTGAATTTCCTTGCATACAAGACATGTGACACCTGCTGGAAAGTGTGTAGTGCTGGTGTTCCACAGGGTGCAAATGCTGATCTATGTGCTCTTGAGAAACCAAAACTAAATTTGCTATATCTTCCTTAATTATAGGACTTTTTCAATTCTGTAAAAACCTAATTGTACTACAAGATAAGGCCTGTCTGAAAATATGTTTAAAGTTTATACATTGTGATCAATTAAAATTTTAAATGAAATTTAAATAAACATTTAAATTTATAAACTAAATTTTATTGAAAAAAAAATTTTCATAAAAGTTTGAAAACAGATTTTGTCAAAGTTTAGACAGAAAAGTTGATCAATCAATGGTCTTTAAAATAAATGGTGGTTTGGGTCTGTGTAACTGAGAACATTTTTCCCAGGGGTAGTGAAGTAGCATGACTCATAGTGATTTTGGCAACAAACCGCAATATGCCTGTCAAGGTGCATATAGGTGTACACACTAAAGAAGCAACAACAGGTGCTATGTTCCATATTTATTGTGTCAGGTATTTAGGCAGTTATTTGTATAACTAATAGTGCACTCAGATTTAAACATCTAATGGGACCACTTCCATGTTTTAAAGGAAAATTGCATTACATTTCAGTGTCGATAACTACAAAAAGCGACAATAAGATAGGAAAATACATTTTTTAGGCAGGCTTTACCTTACTGAACAATGGTGCTAATCTCTCTCATGAAGATCTAAGCCATGTCCTTGAGGTGCTGTATATTAGTATGGTGATATAATGATCACTTATGGCAGTACACTGCATATGTCCTTATGAAACCTTGCTATCACCACCAGACTACTGGAGAGCTTCCAAGCTGATCCAACACTAACACTTTGTTCCAGATACCAGCCTAGACCTGAAAAGATATAAAATGTTTCACTTATATCTAGAAAACAGTAAGATGTATGCAAATGAAGTTAAAATGTGTTAGATACAGTGATTTCCAAATAACATTCAGGCTGCAAGCATAGGAAATAAATATTAAACTTGACAGAGTGACACTCAGAAATGTGAAGTAATAGTCATGTATTAAAGTAATAAATTCATCCTAAAAGTATATGAAGCTTATATAAGCATATCTGGTCATTTACAGGTTAAATAACTAATCAGGTAGACTATGCATCACAAACTTTAAGGAAATGCGGGGACGGTGAGGTTTGATCATTGGTGGAAACATTAGTACATGCCAGTATACAGGAAAGTAAAGCGACAATGTAGTAATAAAGAATATATTACTATAAGCAATCTTATTCATGAGGAAAATAATAATTCTGGATATTGCAAGAGAATACAGCCAAATGTGGCCACACATATCAACTACAGGTACCAATACATCCTATATCATAAACTAAATGTGAAATTCTGATCCCCAAAACTTGTAAACAAGAATGGAAATTTGCATATGTGGGACATATACAATGTAATTGTTATGATCAAATGTGCAAAAATAATTCCAATGATCTGTTTGAACATTTAAAGTGTATTTGTAAGGATGTTTGATACCAATTATTAACCTCAATGGTTCAATAGAATCAGATATCAGCTGATATTACAATACCGCACTCTATCCAAGTACTGAACTGAAATATGTTACCATACATGGGCATATTAATGAAGAAAATAACATTTTGGGATACATTTAGTGCACACAGCCAGAAATGTGTCTTACAGATTCACTGTAGGCACATTGTCAGCCTATATGATATACTGAATGTGAACTTTGGATCCCAAACATTCTAAAATATGTGAATATTTGTTCATGTGGGATATGTAACCATGCTAAGATCAGTTATACACAGTTAAACTCAAAATATATGTTTGAATATATCTTATGCAATCTTTAGAGTGTCAGTTAACAAATATTATTAGTAATTAACAATGCATAAATTAAGATGGATCATTAGAATTCACATAACATCATACAGGCCACAATGCCGCACTTCACTAATCAATACCTTAGCCAAATTAAACAATAACATTGAATGCATTTTGTGTTCAACTTACATCATTTTGCTGTTTTCATACATCCAAGGGTAAATATACATGTGGAAAGTATATTTTATCCCTTCAGCCTGCATTTCATTCTCAGAAAGTTTAAACTGATTTAGTAGAGAACTTGAGTAGGTTCTAGTATAAAATTTGCATCGCTGTCCTCTCACTAAACACCCTGTAACTATATTTGTTAACAATTACTAAAGGCTATATAAGCAGATATGTGTTACTCAGGAAGTCACCCCATCATAAACACATAAATTAACTGATTGGACCCCTAATAAATAGTTTGAATGAGCAATACAAAATAGAATCTGTCTCTCATACATTTTAAATGTATGGCTCATTTTGACTTACAAAGATATTTTCTCTGACAAAATTTGACAAATATCCATCAGTGTAGCTTGTATATGGTGTAGGAGTATAAACGTGCTGATATCATTTGATATAATTTCCCAAAATTTTATCTATGTGCATTTTAAGGGGCAAATTTTAATTTTTTAATTTTTTTAAAAAAAATTATTAAAATTTTAAAAAATAAAATCAATTTTTAAATTCTAATGTCATTTTTCTATTTTAAATATTAATATATATAACGCCTTCAAATTTCATGTGTTGATCATTAATAATAAAAATTTTATAGCAATTTAAAGTTTAAAAATAACTGCCTGTACAGGCCATACACCACAATTAATTTTACTATATGTTCTCTACATATATTTCTCAGCACTGACCTTTCCACAGTGTGACAATCAATACAAATCATATGAAAATCTAAAATACCCCCAAAGATGACTTCACGGTGAAATTCTTGTCAAGGGTTGACCGGCATTTTGGTGAGCTGCTGCACTGTAAACATAACAGCATGTACACAGACCACATATTTCACTTCCGGATCATTACCAAGGCCTTATAACTCCATGTGCACTGTCGCCAAATTACACACTGACAACCACCCTCTCTGCTCACATTCTCAAGAATAAACAATTACCTTTAAACCCCTACCAAATATGCATCAATATAACTCTTCTATCACCACCAAAATGAGAGAGGAAAAAATGTTCTAAAAATAGACTGGAACTACATTCGTGGGTACTGAACTGGAAGTATTAATTGTGATGCGATTCCTGACAGGCCCAACTTGTTGGGGCAAATTTTAGTAAAACTTTTATATTTGAATGCCACACCTATTTGAACTTTATACATGAAGTCTTTTTGAATTTCCTTGCATACAAGACATGTGACACCTGCTGGAAAGTGTGTAGTGCTGGTGTTCCACAGGGTGCAAATGCTGATCTATGTGCTCTTGAGAAACCAAAACTAAATTTGCTATATCTTCCTTAATTATAGGACTTTTTCAATTCTGTAAAAACCTAATTGTACTACAAGATAAGGCCTGTCTGAAAATATGTTTAAAGTTTATACATTGTGATCAATTAAAATTTTAAATGAAATTTAAATAAACATTTAAATTTATAAACTAAATTTTATTGAAAAAAAAATTTTCATAAAAGTTTGAAAACAGATTTTGTCAAAGTTTAGACAGAAAAGTTGATCAATCAATGGTCTTTAAAATAAATGGTGGTTTGGGTCTGTGTAACTGAGAACATTTTTCCCAGGGGTAGTGAAGTAGCATGACTCATAGTGATTTTGGCAACAAACCGCAATATGCCTGTCAAGGTGCATATAGGTGTACACACTAAAGAAGCAACAACAGGTGCTATGTTCCATATTTATTGTGTCAGGTATTTAGGCAGTTATTTGTATAACTAATAGTGCACTCAGATTTAAACATCTAATGGGACCACTTCCATGTTTTAAAGGAAAATTGCATTACATTTCAGTGTCGATAACTACAAAAAGCGACAATAAGATAGGAAAATACATTTTTTAGGCAGGCTTTACCTTACTGAACAATGGTGCTAATCTCTCTCATGAAGATCTAAGCCATGTCCTTGAGGTGCTGTATATTAGTATGGTGATATAATGATCACTTATGGCAGTACACTGCATATGTCCTTATGAAACCTTGCTATCACCACCAGACTACTGGAGAGCTTCCAAGCTGATCCAACACTAACACTTTGTTCCAGATACCAGCCTAGACCTGAAAAGATATAAAATGTTTCACTTATATCTAGAAAACAGTAAGATGTATGCAAATGAAGTTAAAATGTGTTAGATACAGTGATTTCCAAATAACATTCAGGCTGCAAGCATAGGAAATAAATATTAAACTTGACAGAGTGACACTCAGAAATGTGAAGTAATAGTCATGTATTAAAGTAATAAATTCATCCTAAAAGTATATGAAGCTTATATAAGCATATCTGGTCATTTACAGGTTAAATAACTAATCAGGTAGACTATGCATCACAAACTTTAAGGAAATGCGGGGACGGTGAGGTTTGATCATTGGTGGAAACATTAGTACATGCCAGTATACAGGAAAGTAAAGCGACAATGTAGTAATAAAGAATATATTACTATAAGCAATCTTATTCATGAGGAAAATAATAATTCTGGATATTGCAAGAGAATACAGCCAAATGTGGCCACACATATCAACTACAGGTACCAATACATCCTATATCATAAACTAAATGTGAAATTCTGATCCCCAAAACTTGTAAACAAGAATGGAAATTTGCATATGTGGGACATATACAATGTAATTGTTATGATCAAATGTGCAAAAATAATTCCAATGATCTGTTTGAACATTTAAAGTGTATTTGTAAGGATGTTTGATACCAATTATTAACCTCAATGGTTCAATAGAATCAGATATCAGCTGATATTACAATACCGCACTCTATCCAAGTACTGAACTGAAATATGTTACCATACATGGGCATATTAATGAAGAAAATAACATTTTGGGATACATTTAGTGCACACAGCCAGAAATGTGTCTTACAGATTCACTGTAGGCACATTGTCAGCCTATATGATATACTGAATGTGAACTTTGGATCCCAAACATTCTAAAATATGTGAATATTTGTTCATGTGGGATATGTAACCATGCTAAGATCAGTTATACACAGTTAAACTCAAAATATATGTTTGAATATATCTTATGCAATCTTTAGAGTGTCAGTTAACAAATATTATTAGTAATTAACAATGCATAAATTAAGATGGATCATTAGAATTCACATAACATCATACAGGCCACAATGCCGCACTTCACTAATCAATACCTTAGCCAAATTAAACAATAACATTGAATGCATTTTGTGTTCAACTTACATCATTTTGCTGTTTTCATACATCCAAGGGTAAATATACATGTGGAAAGTATATTTTATCCCTTCAGCCTGCATTTCATTCTCAGAAAGTTTAAACTGATTTAGTAGAGAACTTGAGTAGGTTCTAGTATAAAATTTGCATCGCTGTCCTCTCACTAAACACCCTGTAACTATATTTGTTAACAATTACTAAAGGCTATATAAGCAGATATGTGTTACTCAGGAAGTCACCCCATCATAAACACATAAATTAACTGATTGGACCCCTAATAAATAGTTTGAATGAGCAATACAAAATAGAATCTGTCTCTCATACATTTTAAATGTATGGCTCATTTTGACTTACAAAGATATTTTCTCTGACAAAATTTGACAAATATCCATCAGTGTAGCTTGTATATGGTGTAGGAGTATAAACGTGCTGATATCATTTGATATAATTTCCCAAAATTTTATCTATGTGCATTTTAAGGGGCAAATTTTAATTTTTTAATTTTTTTAAAAAAAATTATTAAAATTTTAAAAAATAAAATCAATTTTTAAATTCTAATGTCATTTTTCTATTTTAAATATTAATATATATAACGCCTTCAAATTTCATGTGTTGATCATTAATAATAAAAATTTTATAGCAATTTAAAGTTTAAAAATAACTGCCTGTACAGGCCATACACCACAATTAATTTTACTATATGTTCTCTACATATATTTCTCAGCACTGACCTTTCCACAGTGTGACAATCAATACAAATCATATGAAAATCTAAAATACCCCCAAAGATGACTTCACGGTGAAATTCTTGTCAAGGGTTGACCGGCATTTTGGTGAGCTGCTGCACTGTAAACATAACAGCATGTACACAGACCACATATTTCACTTCCGGATCATTACCAAGGCCTTATAACTCCATGTGCACTGTCGCCAAATTACACACTGACAACCACCCTCTCTGCTCACATTCTCAAGAATAAACAATTACCTTTAAACCCCTACCAAATATGCATCAATATAACTCTTCTATCACCACCAAAATGAGAGAGGAAAAAATGTTCTAAAAATAGACTGGAACTACATTCGTGGGTACTGAACTGGAAGTATTAATTGTGATGCGATTCCTGACAGGCCCAACTTGTTGGGGCAAATTTTAGTAAAACTTTTATATTTGAATGCCACACCTATTTGAACTTTATACATGAAGTCTTTTTGAATTTCCTTGCATACAAGACATGTGACACCTGCTGGAAAGTGTGTAGTGCTGGTGTTCCACAGGGTGCAAATGCTGATCTATGTGCTCTTGAGAAACCAAAACTAAATTTGCTATATCTTCCTTAATTATAGGACTTTTTCAATTCTGTAAAAACCTAATTGTACTACAAGATAAGGCCTGTCTGAAAATATGTTTAAAGTTTATACATTGTGATCAATTAAAATTTTAAATGAAATTTAAATAAACATTTAAATTTATAAACTAAATTTTATTGAAAAAAAAATTTTCATAAAAGTTTGAAAACAGATTTTGTCAAAGTTTAGACAGAAAAGTTGATCAATCAATGGTCTTTAAAATAAATGGTGGTTTGGGTCTGTGTAACTGAGAACATTTTTCCCAGGGGTAGTGAAGTAGCATGACTCATAGTGATTTTGGCAACAAACCGCAATATGCCTGTCAAGGTGCATATAGGTGTACACACTAAAGAAGCAACAACAGGTGCTATGTTCCATATTTATTGTGTCAGGTATTTAGGCAGTTATTTGTATAACTAATAGTGCACTCAGATTTAAACATCTAATGGGACCACTTCCATGTTTTAAAGGAAAATTGCATTACATTTCAGTGTCGATAACTACAAAAAGCGACAATAAGATAGGAAAATACATTTTTTAGGCAGGCTTTACCTTACTGAACAATGGTGCTAATCTCTCTCATGAAGATCTAAGCCATGTCCTTGAGGTGCTGTATATTAGTATGGTGATATAATGATCACTTATGGCAGTACACTGCATATGTCCTTATGAAACCTTGCTATCACCACCAGACTACTGGAGAGCTTCCAAGCTGATCCAACACTAACACTTTGTTCCAGATACCAGCCTAGACCTGAAAAGATATAAAATGTTTCACTTATATCTAGAAAACAGTAAGATGTATGCAAATGAAGTTAAAATGTGTTAGATACAGTGATTTCCAAATAACATTCAGGCTGCAAGCATAGGAAATAAATATTAAACTTGACAGAGTGACACTCAGAAATGTGAAGTAATAGTCATGTATTAAAGTAATAAATTCATCCTAAAAGTATATGAAGCTTATATAAGCATATCTGGTCATTTACAGGTTAAATAACTAATCAGGTAGACTATGCATCACAAACTTTAAGGAAATGCGGGGACGGTGAGGTTTGATCATTGGTGGAAACATTAGTACATGCCAGTATACAGGAAAGTAAAGCGACAATGTAGTAATAAAGAATATATTACTATAAGCAATCTTATTCATGAGGAAAATAATAATTCTGGATATTGCAAGAGAATACAGCCAAATGTGGCCACACATATCAACTACAGGTACCAATACATCCTATATCATAAACTAAATGTGAAATTCTGATCCCCAAAACTTGTAAACAAGAATGGAAATTTGCATATGTGGGACATATACAATGTAATTGTTATGATCAAATGTGCAAAAATAATTCCAATGATCTGTTTGAACATTTAAAGTGTATTTGTAAGGATGTTTGATACCAATTATTAACCTCAATGGTTCAATAGAATCAGATATCAGCTGATATTACAATACCGCACTCTATCCAAGTACTGAACTGAAATATGTTACCATACATGGGCATATTAATGAAGAAAATAACATTTTGGGATACATTTAGTGCACACAGCCAGAAATGTGTCTTACAGATTCACTGTAGGCACATTGTCAGCCTATATGATATACTGAATGTGAACTTTGGATCCCAAACATTCTAAAATATGTGAATATTTGTTCATGTGGGATATGTAACCATGCTAAGATCAGTTATACACAGTTAAACTCAAAATATATGTTTGAATATATCTTATGCAATCTTTAGAGTGTCAGTTAACAAATATTATTAGTAATTAACAATGCATAAATTAAGATGGATCATTAGAATTCACATAACATCATACAGGCCACAATGCCGCACTTCACTAATCAATACCTTAGCCAAATTAAACAATAACATTGAATGCATTTTGTGTTCAACTTACATCATTTTGCTGTTTTCATACATCCAAGGGTAAATATACATGTGGAAAGTATATTTTATCCCTTCAGCCTGCATTTCATTCTCAGAAAGTTTAAACTGATTTAGTAGAGAACTTGAGTAGGTTCTAGTATAAAATTTGCATCGCTGTCCTCTCACTAAACACCCTGTAACTATATTTGTTAACAATTACTAAAGGCTATATAAGCAGATATGTGTTACTCAGGAAGTCACCCCATCATAAACACATAAATTAACTGATTGGACCCCTAATAAATAGTTTGAATGAGCAATACAAAATAGAATCTGTCTCTCATACATTTTAAATGTATGGCTCATTTTGACTTACAAAGATATTTTCTCTGACAAAATTTGACAAATATCCATCAGTGTAGCTTGTATATGGTGTAGGAGTATAAACGTGCTGATATCATTTGATATAATTTCCCAAAATTTTATCTATGTGCATTTTAAGGGGCAAATTTTAATTTTTTAATTTTTTTAAAAAAAATTATTAAAATTTTAAAAAATAAAATCAATTTTTAAATTCTAATGTCATTTTTCTATTTTAAATATTAATATATATAACGCCTTCAAATTTCATGTGTTGATCATTAATAATAAAAATTTTATAGCAATTTAAAGTTTAAAAATAACTGCCTGTACAGGCCATACACCACAATTAATTTTACTATATGTTCTCTACATATATTTCTCAGCACTGACCTTTCCACAGTGTGACAATCAATACAAATCATATGAAAATCTAAAATACCCCCAAAGATGACTTCACGGTGAAATTCTTGTCAAGGGTTGACCGGCATTTTGGTGAGCTGCTGCACTGTAAACATAACAGCATGTACACAGACCACATATTTCACTTCCGGATCATTACCAAGGCCTTATAACTCCATGTGCACTGTCGCCAAATTACACACTGACAACCACCCTCTCTGCTCACATTCTCAAGAATAAACAATTACCTTTAAACCCCTACCAAATATGCATCAATATAACTCTTCTATCACCACCAAAATGAGAGAGGAAAAAATGTTCTAAAAATAGACTGGAACTACATTCGTGGGTACTGAACTGGAAGTATTAATTGTGATGCGATTCCTGACAGGCCCAACTTGTTGGGGCAAATTTTAGTAAAACTTTTATATTTGAATGCCACACCTATTTGAACTTTATACATGAAGTCTTTTTGAATTTCCTTGCATACAAGACATGTGACACCTGCTGGAAAGTGTGTAGTGCTGGTGTTCCACAGGGTGCAAATGCTGATCTATGTGCTCTTGAGAAACCAAAACTAAATTTGCTATATCTTCCTTAATTATAGGACTTTTTCAATTCTGTAAAAACCTAATTGTACTACAAGATAAGGCCTGTCTGAAAATATGTTTAAAGTTTATACATTGTGATCAATTAAAATTTTAAATGAAATTTAAATAAACATTTAAATTTATAAACTAAATTTTATTGAAAAAAAAATTTTCATAAAAGTTTGAAAACAGATTTTGTCAAAGTTTAGACAGAAAAGTTGATCAATCAATGGTCTTTAAAATAAATGGTGGTTTGGGTCTGTGTAACTGAGAACATTTTTCCCAGGGGTAGTGAAGTAGCATGACTCATAGTGATTTTGGCAACAAACCGCAATATGCCTGTCAAGGTGCATATAGGTGTACACACTAAAGAAGCAACAACAGGTGCTATGTTCCATATTTATTGTGTCAGGTATTTAGGCAGTTATTTGTATAACTAATAGTGCACTCAGATTTAAACATCTAATGGGACCACTTCCATGTTTTAAAGGAAAATTGCATTACATTTCAGTGTCGATAACTACAAAAAGCGACAATAAGATAGGAAAATACATTTTTTAGGCAGGCTTTACCTTACTGAACAATGGTGCTAATCTCTCTCATGAAGATCTAAGCCATGTCCTTGAGGTGCTGTATATTAGTATGGTGATATAATGATCACTTATGGCAGTACACTGCATATGTCCTTATGAAACCTTGCTATCACCACCAGACTACTGGAGAGCTTCCAAGCTGATCCAACACTAACACTTTGTTCCAGATACCAGCCTAGACCTGAAAAGATATAAAATGTTTCACTTATATCTAGAAAACAGTAAGATGTATGCAAATGAAGTTAAAATGTGTTAGATACAGTGATTTCCAAATAACATTCAGGCTGCAAGCATAGGAAATAAATATTAAACTTGACAGAGTGACACTCAGAAATGTGAAGTAATAGTCATGTATTAAAGTAATAAATTCATCCTAAAAGTATATGAAGCTTATATAAGCATATCTGGTCATTTACAGGTTAAATAACTAATCAGGTAGACTATGCATCACAAACTTTAAGGAAATGCGGGGACGGTGAGGTTTGATCATTGGTGGAAACATTAGTACATGCCAGTATACAGGAAAGTAAAGCGACAATGTAGTAATAAAGAATATATTACTATAAGCAATCTTATTCATGAGGAAAATAATAATTCTGGATATTGCAAGAGAATACAGCCAAATGTGGCCACACATATCAACTACAGGTACCAATACATCCTATATCATAAACTAAATGTGAAATTCTGATCCCCAAAACTTGTAAACAAGAATGGAAATTTGCATATGTGGGACATATACAATGTAATTGTTATGATCAAATGTGCAAAAATAATTCCAATGATCTGTTTGAACATTTAAAGTGTATTTGTAAGGATGTTTGATACCAATTATTAACCTCAATGGTTCAATAGAATCAGATATCAGCTGATATTACAATACCGCACTCTATCCAAGTACTGAACTGAAATATGTTACCATACATGGGCATATTAATGAAGAAAATAACATTTTGGGATACATTTAGTGCACACAGCCAGAAATGTGTCTTACAGATTCACTGTAGGCACATTGTCAGCCTATATGATATACTGAATGTGAACTTTGGATCCCAAACATTCTAAAATATGTGAATATTTGTTCATGTGGGATATGTAACCATGCTAAGATCAGTTATACACAGTTAAACTCAAAATATATGTTTGAATATATCTTATGCAATCTTTAGAGTGTCAGTTAACAAATATTATTAGTAATTAACAATGCATAAATTAAGATGGATCATTAGAATTCACATAACATCATACAGGCCACAATGCCGCACTTCACTAATCAATACCTTAGCCAAATTAAACAATAACATTGAATGCATTTTGTGTTCAACTTACATCATTTTGCTGTTTTCATACATCCAAGGGTAAATATACATGTGGAAAGTATATTTTATCCCTTCAGCCTGCATTTCATTCTCAGAAAGTTTAAACTGATTTAGTAGAGAACTTGAGTAGGTTCTAGTATAAAATTTGCATCGCTGTCCTCTCACTAAACACCCTGTAACTATATTTGTTAACAATTACTAAAGGCTATATAAGCAGATATGTGTTACTCAGGAAGTCACCCCATCATAAACACATAAATTAACTGATTGGACCCCTAATAAATAGTTTGAATGAGCAATACAAAATAGAATCTGTCTCTCATACATTTTAAATGTATGGCTCATTTTGACTTACAAAGATATTTTCTCTGACAAAATTTGACAAATATCCATCAGTGTAGCTTGTATATGGTGTAGGAGTATAAACGTGCTGATATCATTTGATATAATTTCCCAAAATTTTATCTATGTGCATTTTAAGAGGCAAATTTTAATTTTTTAATTTTTTTAAAAAAAATTATTAAAATTTTAAAAAATAAAATCAATTTTTAAATTCTAATGTCATTTTTCTATTTTAAATATTAATATATATAACGCCTTCAAATTTCATGTGTTGATCATTAATAATAAAAATTTTATAGCAATTTAAAGTTTAAAAATAACTGCCTGTACAGGCCATACACCACAATTAATTTTACTATATGTTCTCTACATATATTTCTCAGCACTGACCTTTCCACAGTGTGACAATCAATACAAATCATATGAAAATCTAAAATACCCCCAAAGATGACTTCACGGTGAAATTCTTGTCAAGGGTTGACCGGCATTTTGGTGAGCTGCTGCACTGTAAACATAACAGCATGTACACAGACCACATATTTCACTTCCGGATCATTACCAAGGCCTTATAACTCCATGTGCACTGTCGCCAAATTACACACTGACAACCACCCTCTCTGCTCACATTCTCAAGAATAAACAATTACCTTTAAACCCCTACCAAATATGCATCAATATAACTCTTCTATCACCACCAAAATGAGAGAGGAAAAAATGTTCTAAAAATAGACTGGAACTACATTCGTGGGTACTGAACTGGAAGTATTAATTGTGATGCGATTCCTGACAGGCCCAACTTGTTGGGGCAAATTTTAGTAAAACTTTTATATTTGAATGCCACACCTATTTGAACTTTATACATGAAGTCTTTTTGAATTTCCTTGCATACAAGACATGTGACACCTGCTGGAAAGTGTGTAGTGCTGGTGTTCCACAGGGTGCAAATGCTGATCTATGTGCTCTTGAGAAACCAAAACTAAATTTGCTATATCTTCCTTAATTATAGGACTTTTTCAATTCTGTAAAAACCTAATTGTACTACAAGATAAGGCCTGTCTGAAAATATGTTTAAAGTTTATACATTGTGATCAATTAAAATTTTAAATGAAATTTAAATAAACATTTAAATTTATAAACTAAATTTTATTGAAAAAAAAATTTTCATAAAAGTTTGAAAACAGATTTTGTCAAAGTTTAGACAGAAAAGTTGATCAATCAATGGTCTTTAAAATAAATGGTGGTTTGGGTCTGTGTAACTGAGAACATTTTTCCCAGGGGTAGTGAAGTAGCATGACTCATAGTGATTTTGGCAACAAACCGCAATATGCCTGTCAAGGTGCATATAGGTGTACACACTAAAGAAGCAACAACAGGTGCTATGTTCCATATTTATTGTGTCAGGTATTTAGGCAGTTATTTGTATAACTAATAGTGCACTCAGATTTAAACATCTAATGGGACCACTTCCATGTTTTAAAGGAAAATTGCATTACATTTCAGTGTCGATAACTACAAAAAGCGACAATAAGATAGGAAAATACATTTTTTAGGCAGGCTTTACCTTACTGAACAATGGTGCTAATCTCTCTCATGAAGATCTAAGCCATGTCCTTGAGGTGCTGTATATTAGTATGGTGATATAATGATCACTTATGGCAGTACACTGCATATGTCCTTATGAAACCTTGCTATCACCACCAGACTACTGGAGAGCTTCCAAGCTGATCCAACACTAACACTTTGTTCCAGATACCAGCCTAGACCTGAAAAGATATAAAATGTTTCACTTATATCTAGAAAACAGTAAGATGTATGCAAATGAAGTTAAAATGTGTTAGATACAGTGATTTCCAAATAACATTCAGGCTGCAAGCATAGGAAATAAATATTAAACTTGACAGAGTGACACTCAGAAATGTGAAGTAATAGTCATGTATTAAAGTAATAAATTCATCCTAAAAGTATATGAAGCTTATATAAGCATATCTGGTCATTTACAGGTTAAATAACTAATCAGGTAGACTATGCATCACAAACTTTAAGGAAATGCGGGGACGGTGAGGTTTGATCATTGGTGGAAACATTAGTACATGCCAGTATACAGGAAAGTAAAGCGACAATGTAGTAATAAAGAATATATTACTATAAGCAATCTTATTCATGAGGAAAATAATAATTCTGGATATTGCAAGAGAATACAGCCAAATGTGGCCACACATATCAACTACAGGTACCAATACATCCTATATCATAAACTAAATGTGAAATTCTGATCCCCAAAACTTGTAAACAAGAATGGAAATTTGCATATGTGGGACATATACAATGTAATTGTTATGATCAAATGTGCAAAAATAATTCCAATGATCTGTTTGAACATTTAAAGTGTATTTGTAAGGATGTTTGATACCAATTATTAACCTCAATGGTTCAATAGAATCAGATATCAGCTGATATTACAATACCGCACTCTATCCAAGTACTGAACTGAAATATGTTACCATACATGGGCATATTAATGAAGAAAATAACATTTTGGGATACATTTAGTGCACACAGCCAGAAATGTGTCTTACAGATTCACTGTAGGCACATTGTCAGCCTATATGATATACTGAATGTGAACTTTGGATCCCAAACATTCTAAAATATGTGAATATTTGTTCATGTGGGATATGTAACCATGCTAAGATCAGTTATACACAGTTAAACTCAAAATATATGTTTGAATATATCTTATGCAATCTTTAGAGTGTCAGTTAACAAATATTATTAGTAATTAACAATGCATAAATTAAGATGGATCATTAGAATTCACATAACATCATACAGGCCACAATGCCGCACTTCACTAATCAATACCTTAGCCAAATTAAACAATAACATTGAATGCATTTTGTGTTCAACTTACATCATTTTGCTGTTTTCATACATCCAAGGGTAAATATACATGTGGAAAGTATATTTTATCCCTTCAGCCTGCATTTCATTCTCAGAAAGTTTAAACTGATTTAGTAGAGAACTTGAGTAGGTTCTAGTATAAAATTTGCATCGCTGTCCTCTCACTAAACACCCTGTAACTATATTTGTTAACAATTACTAAAGGCTATATAAGCAGATATGTGTTACTCAGGAAGTCACCCCATCATAAACACATAAATTAACTGATTGGACCCCTAATAAATAGTTTGAATGAGCAATACAAAATAGAATCTGTCTCTCATACATTTTAAATGTATGGCTCATTTTGACTTACAAAGATATTTTCTCTGACAAAATTTGACAAATATCCATCAGTGTAGCTTGTATATGGTGTAGGAGTATAAACGTGCTGATATCATTTGATATAATTTCCCAAAATTTTATCTATGTGCATTTTAAGGGGCAAATTTTAATTTTTTAATTTTTTTAAAAAAAATTATTAAAATTTTAAAAAATAAAATCAATTTTTAAATTCTAATGTCATTTTTCTATTTTAAATATTAATATATATAACGCCTTCAAATTTCATGTGTTGATCATTAATAATAAAAATTTTATAGCAATTTAAAGTTTAAAAATAACTGCCTGTACAGGCCATACACCACAATTAATTTTACTATATGTTCTCTACATATATTTCTCAGCACTGACCTTTCCACAGTGTGACAATCAATACAAATCATATGAAAATCTAAAATACCCCCAAAGATGACTTCACGGTGAAATTCTTGTCAAGGGTTGACCGGCATTTTGGTGAGCTGCTGCACTGTAAACATAACAGCATGTACACAGACCACATATTTCACTTCCGGATCATTACCAAGGCCTTATAACTCCATGTGCACTGTCGCCAAATTACACACTGACAACCACCCTCTCTGCTCACATTCTCAAGAATAAACAATTACCTTTAAACCCCTACCAAATATGCATCAATATAACTCTTCTATCACCACCAAAATGAGAGAGGAAAAAATGTTCTAAAAATAGACTGGAACTACATTCGTGGGTACTGAACTGGAAGTATTAATTGTGATGCGATTCCTGACAGGCCCAACTTGTTGGGGCAAATTTTAGTAAAACTTTTATATTTGAATGCCACACCTATTTGAACTTTATACATGAAGTCTTTTTGAATTTCCTTGCATACAAGACATGTGACACCTGCTGGAAAGTGTGTAGTGCTGGTGTTCCACAGGGTGCAAATGCTGATCTATGTGCTCTTGAGAAACCAAAACTAAATTTGCTATATCTTCCTTAATTATAGGACTTTTTCAATTCTGTAAAAACCTAATTGTACTACAAGATAAGGCCTGTCTGAAAATATGTTTAAAGTTTATACATTGTGATCAATTAAAATTTTAAATGAAATTTAAATAAACATTTAAATTTATAAACTAAATTTTATTGAAAAAAAAATTTTCATAAAAGTTTGAAAACAGATTTTGTCAAAGTTTAGACAGAAAAGTTGATCAATCAATGGTCTTTAAAATAAATGGTGGTTTGGGTCTGTGTAACTGAGAACATTTTTCCCAGGGGTAGTGAAGTAGCATGACTCATAGTGATTTTGGCAACAAACCGCAATATGCCTGTCAAGGTGCATATAGGTGTACACACTAAAGAAGCAACAACAGGTGCTATGTTCCATATTTATTGTGTCAGGTATTTAGGCAGTTATTTGTATAACTAATAGTGCACTCAGATTTAAACATCTAATGGGACCACTTCCATGTTTTAAAGGAAAATTGCATTACATTTCAGTGTCGATAACTACAAAAAGCGACAATAAGATAGGAAAATACATTTTTTAGGCAGGCTTTACCTTACTGAACAATGGTGCTAATCTCTCTCATGAAGATCTAAGCCATGTCCTTGAGGTGCTGTATATTAGTATGGTGATATAATGATCACTTATGGCAGTACACTGCATATGTCCTTATGAAACCTTGCTATCACCACCAGACTACTGGAGAGCTTCCAAGCTGATCCAACACTAACACTTTGTTCCAGATACCAGCCTAGACCTGAAAAGATATAAAATGTTTCACTTATATCTAGAAAACAGTAAGATGTATGCAAATGAAGTTAAAATGTGTTAGATACAGTGATTTCCAAATAACATTCAGGCTGCAAGCATAGGAAATAAATATTAAACTTGACAGAGTGACACTCAGAAATGTGAAGTAATAGTCATGTATTAAAGTAATAAATTCATCCTAAAAGTATATGAAGCTTATATAAGCATATCTGGTCATTTACAGGTTAAATAACTAATCAGGTAGACTATGCATCACAAACTTTAAGGAAATGCGGGGACGGTGAGGTTTGATCATTGGTGGAAACATTAGTACATGCCAGTATACAGGAAAGTAAAGCGACAATGTAGTAATAAAGAATATATTACTATAAGCAATCTTATTCATGAGGAAAATAATAATTCTGGATATTGCAAGAGAATACAGCCAAATGTGGCCACACATATCAACTACAGGTACCAATACATCCTATATCATAAACTAAATGTGAAATTCTGATCCCCAAAACTTGTAAACAAGAATGGAAATTTGCATATGTGGGACATATACAATGTAATTGTTATGATCAAATGTGCAAAAATAATTCCAATGATCTGTTTGAACATTTAAAGTGTATTTGTAAGGATGTTTGATACCAATTATTAACCTCAATGGTTCAATAGAATCAGATATCAGCTGATATTACAATACCGCACTCTATCCAAGTACTGAACTGAAATATGTTACCATACATGGGCATATTAATGAAGAAAATAACATTTTGGGATACATTTAGTGCACACAGCCAGAAATGTGTCTTACAGATTCACTGTAGGCACATTGTCAGCCTATATGATATACTGAATGTGAACTTTGGATCCCAAACATTCTAAAATATGTGAATATTTGTTCATGTGGGATATGTAACCATGCTAAGATCAGTTATACACAGTTAAACTCAAAATATATGTTTGAATATATCTTATGCAATCTTTAGAGTGTCAGTTAACAAATATTATTAGTAATTAACAATGCATAAATTAAGATGGATCATTAGAATTCACATAACATCATACAGGCCACAATGCCGCACTTCACTAATCAATACCTTAGCCAAATTAAACAATAACATTGAATGCATTTTGTGTTCAACTTACATCATTTTGCTGTTTTCATACATCCAAGGGTAAATATACATGTGGAAAGTATATTTTATCCCTTCAGCCTGCATTTCATTCTCAGAAAGTTTAAACTGATTTAGTAGAGAACTTGAGTAGGTTCTAGTATAAAATTTGCATCGCTGTCCTCTCACTAAACACCCTGTAACTATATTTGTTAACAATTACTAAAGGCTATATAAGCAGATATGTGTTACTCAGGAAGTCACCCCATCATAAACACATAAATTAACTGATTGGACCCCTAATAAATAGTTTGAATGAGCAATACAAAATAGAATCTGTCTCTCATACATTTTAAATGTATGGCTCATTTTGACTTACAAAGATATTTTCTCTGACAAAATTTGACAAATATCCATCAGTGTAGCTTGTATATGGTGTAGGAGTATAAACGTGCTGATATCATTTGATATAATTTCCCAAAATTTTATCTATGTGCATTTTAAGGGGCAAATTTTAATTTTTTAATTTTTTTAAAAAAAATTATTAAAATTTTAAAAAATAAAATCAATTTTTAAATTCTAATGTCATTTTTCTATTTTAAATATTAATATATATAACGCCTTCAAATTTCATGTGTTGATCATTAATAATAAAAATTTTATAGCAATTTAAAGTTTAAAAATAACTGCCTGTACAGGCCATACACCACAATTAATTTTACTATATGTTCTCTACATATATTTCTCAGCACTGACCTTTCCACAGTGTGACAATCAATACAAATCATATGAAAATCTAAAATACCCCCAAAGATGACTTCACGGTGAAATTCTTGTCAAGGGTTGACCGGCATTTTGGTGAGCTGCTGCACTGTAAACATAACAGCATGTACACAGACCACATATTTCACTTCCGGATCATTACCAAGGCCTTATAACTCCATGTGCACTGTCGCCAAATTACACACTGACAACCACCCTCTCTGCTCACATTCTCAAGAATAAACAATTACCTTTAAACCCCTACCAAATATGCATCAATATAACTCTTCTATCACCACCAAAATGAGAGAGGAAAAAATGTTCTAAAAATAGACTGGAACTACATTCGTGGGTACTGAACTGGAAGTATTAATTGTGATGCGATTCCTGACAGGCCCAACTTGTTGGGGCAAATTTTAGTAAAACTTTTATATTTGAATGCCACACCTATTTGAACTTTATACATGAAGTCTTTTTGAATTTCCTTGCATACAAGACATGTGACACCTGCTGGAAAGTGTGTAGTGCTGGTGTTCCACAGGGTGCAAATGCTGATCTATGTGCTCTTGAGAAACCAAAACTAAATTTGCTATATCTTCCTTAATTATAGGACTTTTTCAATTCTGTAAAAACCTAATTGTACTACAAGATAAGGCCTGTCTGAAAATATGTTTAAAGTTTATACATTGTGATCAATTAAAATTTTAAATGAAATTTAAATAAACATTTAAATTTATAAACTAAATTTTATTGAAAAAAAAATTTTCATAAAAGTTTGAAAACAGATTTTGTCAAAGTTTAGACAGAAAAGTTGATCAATCAATGGTCTTTAAAATAAATGGTGGTTTGGGTCTGTGTAACTGAGAACATTTTTCCCAGGGGTAGTGAAGTAGCATGACTCATAGTGATTTTGGCAACAAACCGCAATATGCCTGTCAAGGTGCATATAGGTGTACACACTAAAGAAGCAACAACAGGTGCTATGTTCCATATTTATTGTGTCAGGTATTTAGGCAGTTATTTGTATAACTAATAGTGCACTCAGATTTAAACATCTAATGGGACCACTTCCATGTTTTAAAGGAAAATTGCATTACATTTCAGTGTCGATAACTACAAAAAGCGACAATAAGATAGGAAAATACATTTTTTAGGCAGGCTTTACCTTACTGAACAATGGTGCTAATCTCTCTCATGAAGATCTAAGCCATGTCCTTGAGGTGCTGTATATTAGTATGGTGATATAATGATCACTTATGGCAGTACACTGCATATGTCCTTATGAAACCTTGCTATCACCACCAGACTACTGGAGAGCTTCCAAGCTGATCCAACACTAACACTTTGTTCCAGATACCAGCCTAGACCTGAAAAGATATAAAATGTTTCACTTATATCTAGAAAACAGTAAGATGTATGCAAATGAAGTTAAAATGTGTTAGATACAGTGATTTCCAAATAACATTCAGGCTGCAAGCATAGGAAATAAATATTAAACTTGACAGAGTGACACTCAGAAATGTGAAGTAATAGTCATGTATTAAAGTAATAAATTCATCCTAAAAGTATATGAAGCTTATATAAGCATATCTGGTCATTTACAGGTTAAATAACTAATCAGGTAGACTATGCATCACAAACTTTAAGGAAATGCGGGGACGGTGAGGTTTGATCATTGGTGGAAACATTAGTACATGCCAGTATACAGGAAAGTAAAGCGACAATGTAGTAATAAAGAATATATTACTATAAGCAATCTTATTCATGAGGAAAATAATAATTCTGGATATTGCAAGAGAATACAGCCAAATGTGGCCACACATATCAACTACAGGTACCAATACATCCTATATCATAAACTAAATGTGAAATTCTGATCCCCAAAACTTGTAAACAAGAATGGAAATTTGCATATGTGGGACATATACAATGTAATTGTTATGATCAAATGTGCAAAAATAATTCCAATGATCTGTTTGAACATTTAAAGTGTATTTGTAAGGATGTTTGATACCAATTATTAACCTCAATGGTTCAATAGAATCAGATATCAGCTGATATTACAATACCGCACTCTATCCAAGTACTGAACTGAAATATGTTACCATACATGGGCATATTAATGAAGAAAATAACATTTTGGGATACATTTAGTGCACACAGCCAGAAATGTGTCTTACAGATTCACTGTAGGCACATTGTCAGCCTATATGATATACTGAATGTGAACTTTGGATCCCAAACATTCTAAAATATGTGAATATTTGTTCATGTGGGATATGTAACCATGCTAAGATCAGTTATACACAGTTAAACTCAAAATATATGTTTGAATATATCTTATGCAATCTTTAGAGTGTCAGTTAACAAATATTATTAGTAATTAACAATGCATAAATTAAGATGGATCATTAGAATTCACATAACATCATACAGGCCACAATGCCGCACTTCACTAATCAATACCTTAGCCAAATTAAACAATAACATTGAATGCATTTTGTGTTCAACTTACATCATTTTGCTGTTTTCATACATCCAAGGGTAAATATACATGTGGAAAGTATATTTTATCCCTTCAGCCTGCATTTCATTCTCAGAAAGTTTAAACTGATTTAGTAGAGAACTTGAGTAGGTTCTAGTATAAAATTTGCATCGCTGTCCTCTCACTAAACACCCTGTAACTATATTTGTTAACAATTACTAAAGGCTATATAAGCAGATATGTGTTACTCAGGAAGTCACCCCATCATAAACACATAAATTAACTGATTGGACCCCTAATAAATAGTTTGAATGAGCAATACAAAATAGAATCTGTCTCTCATACATTTTAAATGTATGGCTCATTTTGACTTACAAAGATATTTTCTCTGACAAAATTTGACAAATATCCATCAGTGTAGCTTGTATATGGTGTAGGAGTATAAACGTGCTGATATCATTTGATATAATTTCCCAAAATTTTATCTATGTGCATTTTAAGGGGCAAATTTTAATTTTTTAATTTTTTTAAAAAAAATTATTAAAATTTTAAAAAATAAAATCAATTTTTAAATTCTAATGTCATTTTTCTATTTTAAATATTAATATATATAACGCCTTCAAATTTCATGTGTTGATCATTAATAATAAAAATTTTATAGCAATTTAAAGTTTAAAAATAACTGCCTGTACAGGCCATACACCACAATTAATTTTACTATATGTTCTCTACATATATTTCTCAGCACTGACCTTTCCACAGTGTGACAATCAATACAAATCATATGAAAATCTAAAATACCCCCAAAGATGACTTCACGGTGAAATTCTTGTCAAGGGTTGACCGGCATTTTGGTGAGCTGCTGCACTGTAAACATAACAGCATGTACACAGACCACATATTTCACTTCCGGATCATTACCAAGGCCTTATAACTCCATGTGCACTGTCGCCAAATTACACACTGACAACCACCCTCTCTGCTCACATTCTCAAGAATAAACAATTACCTTTAAACCCCTACCAAATATGCATCAATATAACTCTTCTATCACCACCAAAATGAGAGAGGAAAAAATGTTCTAAAAATAGACTGGAACTACATTCGTGGGTACTGAACTGGAAGTATTAATTGTGATGCGATTCCTGACAGGCCCAACTTGTTGGGGCAAATTTTAGTAAAACTTTTATATTTGAATGCCACACCTATTTGAACTTTATACATGAAGTCTTTTTGAATTTCCTTGCATACAAGACATGTGACACCTGCTGGAAAGTGTGTAGTGCTGGTGTTCCACAGGGTGCAAATGCTGATCTATGTGCTCTTGAGAAACCAAAACTAAATTTGCTATATCTTCCTTAATTATAGGACTTTTTCAATTCTGTAAAAACCTAATTGTACTACAAGATAAGGCCTGTCTGAAAATATGTTTAAAGTTTATACATTGTGATCAATTAAAATTTTAAATGAAATTTAAATAAACATTTAAATTTATAAACTAAATTTTATTGAAAAAAAAATTTTCATAAAAGTTTGAAAACAGATTTTGTCAAAGTTTAGACAGAAAAGTTGATCAATCAATGGTCTTTAAAATAAATGGTGGTTTGGGTCTGTGTAACTGAGAACATTTTTCCCAGGGGTAGTGAAGTAGCATGACTCATAGTGATTTTGGCAACAAACCGCAATATGCCTGTCAAGGTGCATATAGGTGTACACACTAAAGAAGCAACAACAGGTGCTATGTTCCATATTTATTGTGTCAGGTATTTAGGCAGTTATTTGTATAACTAATAGTGCACTCAGATTTAAACATCTAATGGGACCACTTCCATGTTTTAAAGGAAAATTGCATTACATTTCAGTGTCGATAACTACAAAAAGCGACAATAAGATAGGAAAATACATTTTTTAGGCAGGCTTTACCTTACTGAACAATGGTGCTAATCTCTCTCATGAAGATCTAAGCCATGTCCTTGAGGTGCTGTATATTAGTATGGTGATATAATGATCACTTATGGCAGTACACTGCATATGTCCTTATGAAACCTTGCTATCACCACCAGACTACTGGAGAGCTTCCAAGCTGATCCAACACTAACACTTTGTTCCAGATACCAGCCTAGACCTGAAAAGATATAAAATGTTTCACTTATATCTAGAAAACAGTAAGATGTATGCAAATGAAGTTAAAATGTGTTAGATACAGTGATTTCCAAATAACATTCAGGCTGCAAGCATAGGAAATAAATATTAAACTTGACAGAGTGACACTCAGAAATGTGAAGTAATAGTCATGTATTAAAGTAATAAATTCATCCTAAAAGTATATGAAGCTTATATAAGCATATCTGGTCATTTACAGGTTAAATAACTAATCAGGTAGACTATGCATCACAAACTTTAAGGAAATGCGGGGACGGTGAGGTTTGATCATTGGTGGAAACATTAGTACATGCCAGTATACAGGAAAGTAAAGCGACAATGTAGTAATAAAGAATATATTACTATAAGCAATCTTATTCATGAGGAAAATAATAATTCTGGATATTGCAAGAGAATACAGCCAAATGTGGCCACACATATCAACTACAGGTACCAATACATCCTATATCATAAACTAAATGTGAAATTCTGATCCCCAAAACTTGTAAACAAGAATGGAAATTTGCATATGTGGGACATATACAATGTAATTGTTATGATCAAATGTGCAAAAATAATTCCAATGATCTGTTTGAACATTTAAAGTGTATTTGTAAGGATGTTTGATACCAATTATTAACCTCAATGGTTCAATAGAATCAGATATCAGCTGATATTACAATACCGCACTCTATCCAAGTACTGAACTGAAATATGTTACCATACATGGGCATATTAATGAAGAAAATAACATTTTGGGATACATTTAGTGCACACAGCCAGAAATGTGTCTTACAGATTCACTGTAGGCACATTGTCAGCCTATATGATATACTGAATGTGAACTTTGGATCCCAAACATTCTAAAATATGTGAATATTTGTTCATGTGGGATATGTAACCATGCTAAGATCAGTTATACACAGTTAAACTCAAAATATATGTTTGAATATATCTTATGCAATCTTTAGAGTGTCAGTTAACAAATATTATTAGTAATTAACAATGCATAAATTAAGATGGATCATTAGAATTCACATAACATCATACAGGCCACAATGCCGCACTTCACTAATCAATACCTTAGCCAAATTAAACAATAACATTGAATGCATTTTGTGTTCAACTTACATCATTTTGCTGTTTTCATACATCCAAGGGTAAATATACATGTGGAAAGTATATTTTATCCCTTCAGCCTGCATTTCATTCTCAGAAAGTTTAAACTGATTTAGTAGAGAACTTGAGTAGGTTCTAGTATAAAATTTGCATCGCTGTCCTCTCACTAAACACCCTGTAACTATATTTGTTAACAATTACTAAAGGCTATATAAGCAGATATGTGTTACTCAGGAAGTCACCCCATCATAAACACATAAATTAACTGATTGGACCCCTAATAAATAGTTTGAATGAGCAATACAAAATAGAATCTGTCTCTCATACATTTTAAATGTATGGCTCATTTTGACTTACAAAGATATTTTCTCTGACAAAATTTGACAAATATCCATCAGTGTAGCTTGTATATGGTGTAGGAGTATAAACGTGCTGATATCATTTGATATAATTTCCCAAAATTTTATCTATGTGCATTTTAAGGGGCAAATTTTAATTTTTTAATTTTTTTAAAAAAAATTATTAAAATTTTAAAAAATAAAATCAATTTTTAAATTCTAATGTCATTTTTCTATTTTAAATATTAATATATATAACGCCTTCAAATTTCATGTGTTGATCATTAATAATAAAAATTTTATAGCAATTTAAAGTTTAAAAATAACTGCCTGTACAGGCCATACACCACAATTAATTTTACTATATGTTCTCTACATATATTTCTCAGCACTGACCTTTCCACAGTGTGACAATCAATACAAATCATATGAAAATCTAAAATACCCCCAAAGATGACTTCACGGTGAAATTCTTGTCAAGGGTTGACCGGCATTTTGGTGAGCTGCTGCACTGTAAACATAACAGCATGTACACAGACCACATATTTCACTTCCGGATCATTACCAAGGCCTTATAACTCCATGTGCACTGTCGCCAAATTACACACTGACAACCACCCTCTCTGCTCACATTCTCAAGAATAAACAATTACCTTTAAACCCCTACCAAATATGCATCAATATAACTCTTCTATCACCACCAAAATGAGAGAGGAAAAAATGTTCTAAAAATAGACTGGAACTACATTCGTGGGTACTGAACTGGAAGTATTAATTGTGATGCGATTCCTGACAGGCCCAACTTGTTGGGGCAAATTTTAGTAAAACTTTTATATTTGAATGCCACACCTATTTGAACTTTATACATGAAGTCTTTTTGAATTTCCTTGCATACAAGACATGTGACACCTGCTGGAAAGTGTGTAGTGCTGGTGTTCCACAGGGTGCAAATGCTGATCTATGTGCTCTTGAGAAACCAAAACTAAATTTGCTATATCTTCCTTAATTATAGGACTTTTTCAATTCTGTAAAAACCTAATTGTACTACAAGATAAGGCCTGTCTGAAAATATGTTTAAAGTTTATACATTGTGATCAATTAAAATTTTAAATGAAATTTAAATAAACATTTAAATTTATAAACTAAATTTTATTGAAAAAAAAATTTTCATAAAAGTTTGAAAACAGATTTTGTCAAAGTTTAGACAGAAAAGTTGATCAATCAATGGTCTTTAAAATAAATGGTGGTTTGGGTCTGTGTAACTGAGAACATTTTTCCCAGGGGTAGTGAAGTAGCATGACTCATAGTGATTTTGGCAACAAACCGCAATATGCCTGTCAAGGTGCATATAGGTGTACACACTAAAGAAGCAACAACAGGTGCTATGTTCCATATTTATTGTGTCAGGTATTTAGGCAGTTATTTGTATAACTAATAGTGCACTCAGATTTAAACATCTAATGGGACCACTTCCATGTTTTAAAGGAAAATTGCATTACATTTCAGTGTCGATAACTACAAAAAGCGACAATAAGATAGGAAAATACATTTTTTAGGCAGGCTTTACCTTACTGAACAATGGTGCTAATCTCTCTCATGAAGATCTAAGCCATGTCCTTGAGGTGCTGTATATTAGTATGGTGATATAATGATCACTTATGGCAGTACACTGCATATGTCCTTATGAAACCTTGCTATCACCACCAGACTACTGGAGAGCTTCCAAGCTGATCCAACACTAACACTTTGTTCCAGATACCAGCCTAGACCTGAAAAGATATAAAATGTTTCACTTATATCTAGAAAACAGTAAGATGTATGCAAATGAAGTTAAAATGTGTTAGATACAGTGATTTCCAAATAACATTCAGGCTGCAAGCATAGGAAATAAATATTAAACTTGACAGAGTGACACTCAGAAATGTGAAGTAATAGTCATGTATTAAAGTAATAAATTCATCCTAAAAGTATATGAAGCTTATATAAGCATATCTGGTCATTTACAGGTTAAATAACTAATCAGGTAGACTATGCATCACAAACTTTAAGGAAATGCGGGGACGGTGAGGTTTGATCATTGGTGGAAACATTAGTACATGCCAGTATACAGGAAAGTAAAGCGACAATGTAGTAATAAAGAATATATTACTATAAGCAATCTTATTCATGAGGAAAATAATAATTCTGGATATTGCAAGAGAATACAGCCAAATGTGGCCACACATATCAACTACAGGTACCAATACATCCTATATCATAAACTAAATGTGAAATTCTGATCCCCAAAACTTGTAAACAAGAATGGAAATTTGCATATGTGGGACATATACAATGTAATTGTTATGATCAAATGTGCAAAAATAATTCCAATGATCTGTTTGAACATTTAAAGTGTATTTGTAAGGATGTTTGATACCAATTATTAACCTCAATGGTTCAATAGAATCAGATATCAGCTGATATTACAATACCGCACTCTATCCAAGTACTGAACTGAAATATGTTACCATACATGGGCATATTAATGAAGAAAATAACATTTTGGGATACATTTAGTGCACACAGCCAGAAATGTGTCTTACAGATTCACTGTAGGCACATTGTCAGCCTATATGATATACTGAATGTGAACTTTGGATCCCAAACATTCTAAAATATGTGAATATTTGTTCATGTGGGATATGTAACCATGCTAAGATCAGTTATACACAGTTAAACTCAAAATATATGTTTGAATATATCTTATGCAATCTTTAGAGTGTCAGTTAACAAATATTATTAGTAATTAACAATGCATAAATTAAGATGGATCATTAGAATTCACATAACATCATACAGGCCACAATGCCGCACTTCACTAATCAATACCTTAGCCAAATTAAACAATAACATTGAATGCATTTTGTGTTCAACTTACATCATTTTGCTGTTTTCATACATCCAAGGGTAAATATACATGTGGAAAGTATATTTTATCCCTTCAGCCTGCATTTCATTCTCAGAAAGTTTAAACTGATTTAGTAGAGAACTTGAGTAGGTTCTAGTATAAAATTTGCATCGCTGTCCTCTCACTAAACACCCTGTAACTATATTTGTTAACAATTACTAAAGGCTATATAAGCAGATATGTGTTACTCAGGAAGTCACCCCATCATAAACACATAAATTAACTGATTGGACCCCTAATAAATAGTTTGAATGAGCAATACAAAATAGAATCTGTCTCTCATACATTTTAAATGTATGGCTCATTTTGACTTACAAAGATATTTTCTCTGACAAAATTTGACAAATATCCATCAGTGTAGCTTGTATATGGTGTAGGAGTATAAACGTGCTGATATCATTTGATATAATTTCCCAAAATTTTATCTATGTGCATTTTAAGGGGCAAATTTTAATTTTTTAATTTTTTTAAAAAAAAATTATTAAAATTTTAAAAAATAAAATCAATTTTTAAATTCTAATGTCATTTTTCTATTTTAAATATTAATATATATAACGCCTTCAAATTTCATGTGTTGATCATTAATAATAAAAATTTTATAGCAATTTAAAGTTTAAAAATAACTGCCTGTACAGGCCATACACCACAATTAATTTTACTATATGTTCTCTACATATATTTCTCAGCACTGACCTTTCCACAGTGTGACAATCAATACAAATCATATGAAAATCTAAAATACCCCCAAAGATGACTTCACGGTGAAATTCTTGTCAAGGGTTGACCGGCATTTTGGTGAGCTGCTGCACTGTAAACATAACAGCATGTACACAGACCACATATTTCACTTCCGGATCATTACCAAGGCCTTATAACTCCATGTGCACTGTCGCCAAATTACACACTGACAACCACCCTCTCTGCTCACATTCTCAAGAATAAACAATTACCTTTAAACCCCTACCAAATATGCATCAATATAACTCTTCTATCACCACCAAAATGAGAGAGGAAAAAATGTTCTAAAAATAGACTGGAACTACATTCGTGGGTACTGAACTGGAAGTATTAATTGTGATGCGATTCCTGACAGGCCCAACTTGTTGGGGCAAATTTTAGTAAAACTTTTATATTTGAATGCCACACCTATTTGAACTTTATACATGAAGTCTTTTTGAATTTCCTTGCATACAAGACATGTGACACCTGCTGGAAAGTGTGTAGTGCTGGTGTTCCACAGGGTGCAAATGCTGATCTATGTGCTCTTGAGAAACCAAAACTAAATTTGCTATATCTTCCTTAATTATAGGACTTTTTCAATTCTGTAAAAACCTAATTGTACTACAAGATAAGGCCTGTCTGAAAATATGTTTAAAGTTTATACATTGTGATCAATTAAAATTTTAAATGAAATTTAAATAAACATTTAAATTTATAAACTAAATTTTATTGAAAAAAAAATTTTCATAAAAGTTTGAAAACAGATTTTGTCAAAGTTTAGACAGAAAAGTTGATCAATCAATGGTCTTTAAAATAAATGGTGGTTTGGGTCTGTGTAACTGAGAACATTTTTCCCAGGGGTAGTGAAGTAGCATGACTCATAGTGATTTTGGCAACAAACCGCAATATGCCTGTCAAGGTGCATATAGGTGTACACACTAAAGAAGCAACAACAGGTGCTATGTTCCATATTTATTGTGTCAGGTATTTAGGCAGTTATTTGTATAACTAATAGTGCACTCAGATTTAAACATCTAATGGGACCACTTCCATGTTTTAAAGGAAAATTGCATTACATTTCAGTGTCGATAACTACAAAAAGCGACAATAAGATAGGAAAATACATTTTTTAGGCAGGCTTTACCTTACTGAACAATGGTGCTAATCTCTCTCATGAAGATCTAAGCCATGTCCTTGAGGTGCTGTATATTAGTATGGTGATATAATGATCACTTATGGCAGTACACTGCATATGTCCTTATGAAACCTTGCTATCACCACCAGACTACTGGAGAGCTTCCAAGCTGATCCAACACTAACACTTTGTTCCAGATACCAGCCTAGACCTGAAAAGATATAAAATGTTTCACTTATATCTAGAAAACAGTAAGATGTATGCAAATGAAGTTAAAATGTGTTAGATACAGTGATTTCCAAATAACATTCAGGCTGCAAGCATAGGAAATAAATATTAAACTTGACAGAGTGACACTCAGAAATGTGAAGTAATAGTCATGTATTAAAGTAATAAATTCATCCTAAAAGTATATGAAGCTTATATAAGCATATCTGGTCATTTACAGGTTAAATAACTAATCAGGTAGACTATGCATCACAAACTTTAAGGAAATGCGGGGACGGTGAGGTTTGATCATTGGTGGAAACATTAGTACATGCCAGTATACAGGAAAGTAAAGCGACAATGTAGTAATAAAGAATATATTACTATAAGCAATCTTATTCATGAGGAAAATAATAATTCTGGATATTGCAAGAGAATACAGCCAAATGTGGCCACACATATCAACTACAGGTACCAATACATCCTATATCATAAACTAAATGTGAAATTCTGATCCCCAAAACTTGTAAACAAGAATGGAAATTTGCATATGTGGGACATATACAATGTAATTGTTATGATCAAATGTGCAAAAATAATTCCAATGATCTGTTTGAACATTTAAAGTGTATTTGTAAGGATGTTTGATACCAATTATTAACCTCAATGGTTCAATAGAATCAGATATCAGCTGATATTACAATACCGCACTCTATCCAAGTACTGAACTGAAATATGTTACCATACATGGGCATATTAATGAAGAAAATAACATTTTGGGATACATTTAGTGCACACAGCCAGAAATGTGTCTTACAGATTCACTGTAGGCACATTGTCAGCCTATATGATATACTGAATGTGAACTTTGGATCCCAAACATTCTAAAATATGTGAATATTTGTTCATGTGGGATATGTAACCATGCTAAGATCAGTTATACACAGTTAAACTCAAAATATATGTTTGAATATATCTTATGCAATCTTTAGAGTGTCAGTTAACAAATATTATTAGTAATTAACAATGCATAAATTAAGATGGATCATTAGAATTCACATAACATCATACAGGCCACAATGCCGCACTTCACTAATCAATACCTTAGCCAAATTAAACAATAACATTGAATGCATTTTGTGTTCAACTTACATCATTTTGCTGTTTTCATACATCCAAGGGTAAATATACATGTGGAAAGTATATTTTATCCCTTCAGCCTGCATTTCATTCTCAGAAAGTTTAAACTGATTTAGTAGAGAACTTGAGTAGGTTCTAGTATAAAATTTGCATCGCTGTCCTCTCACTAAACACCCTGTAACTATATTTGTTAACAATTACTAAAGGCTATATAAGCAGATATGTGTTACTCAGGAAGTCACCCCATCATAAACACATAAATTAACTGATTGGACCCCTAATAAATAGTTTGAATGAGCAATACAAAATAGAATCTGTCTCTCATACATTTTAAATGTATGGCTCATTTTGACTTACAAAGATATTTTCTCTGACAAAATTTGACAAATATCCATCAGTGTAGCTTGTATATGGTGTAGGAGTATAAACGTGCTGATATCATTTGATATAATTTCCCAAAATTTTATCTATGTGCATTTTAAGGGGCAAATTTTAATTTTTTAATTTTTTTAAAAAAAATTATTAAAATTTTAAAAAATAAAATCAATTTTTAAATTCTAATGTCATTTTTCTATTTTAAATATTAATATATATAACGCCTTCAAATTTCATGTGTTGATCATTAATAATAAAAATTTTATAGCAATTTAAAGTTTAAAAATAACTGCCTGTACAGGCCATACACCACAATTAATTTTACTATATGTTCTCTACATATATTTCTCAGCACTGACCTTTCCACAGTGTGACAATCAATACAAATCATATGAAAATCTAAAATACCCCCAAAGATGACTTCACGGTGAAATTCTTGTCAAGGGTTGACCGGCATTTTGGTGAGCTGCTGCACTGTAAACATAACAGCATGTACACAGACCACATATTTCACTTCCGGATCATTACCAAGGCCTTATAACTCCATGTGCACTGTCGCCAAATTACACACTGACAACCACCCTCTCTGCTCACATTCTCAAGAATAAACAATTACCTTTAAACCCCTACCAAATATGCATCAATATAACTCTTCTATCACCACCAAAATGAGAGAGGAAAAAATGTTCTAAAAATAGACTGGAACTACATTCGTGGGTACTGAACTGGAAGTATTAATTGTGATGCGATTCCTGACAGGCCCAACTTGTTGGGGCAAATTTTAGTAAAACTTTTATATTTGAATGCCACACCTATTTGAACTTTATACATGAAGTCTTTTTGAATTTCCTTGCATACAAGACATGTGACACCTGCTGGAAAGTGTGTAGTGCTGGTGTTCCACAGGGTGCAAATGCTGATCTATGTGCTCTTGAGAAACCAAAACTAAATTTGCTATATCTTCCTTAATTATAGGACTTTTTCAATTCTGTAAAAACCTAATTGTACTACAAGATAAGGCCTGTCTGAAAATATGTTTAAAGTTTATACATTGTGATCAATTAAAATTTTAAATGAAATTTAAATAAACATTTAAATTTATAAACTAAATTTTATTGAAAAAAAAATTTTCATAAAAGTTTGAAAACAGATTTTGTCAAAGTTTAGACAGAAAAGTTGATCAATCAATGGTCTTTAAAATAAATGGTGGTTTGGGTCTGTGTAACTGAGAACATTTTTCCCAGGGGTAGTGAAGTAGCATGACTCATAGTGATTTTGGCAACAAACCGCAATATGCCTGTCAAGGTGCATATAGGTGTACACACTAAAGAAGCAACAACAGGTGCTATGTTCCATATTTATTGTGTCAGGTATTTAGGCAGTTATTTGTATAACTAATAGTGCACTCAGATTTAAACATCTAATGGGACCACTTCCATGTTTTAAAGGAAAATTGCATTACATTTCAGTGTCGATAACTACAAAAAGCGACAATAAGATAGGAAAATACATTTTTTAGGCAGGCTTTACCTTACTGAACAATGGTGCTAATCTCTCTCATGAAGATCTAAGCCATGTCCTTGAGGTGCTGTATATTAGTATGGTGATATAATGATCACTTATGGCAGTACACTGCATATGTCCTTATGAAACCTTGCTATCACCACCAGACTACTGGAGAGCTTCCAAGCTGATCCAACACTAACACTTTGTTCCAGATACCAGCCTAGACCTGAAAAGATATAAAATGTTTCACTTATATCTAGAAAACAGTAAGATGTATGCAAATGAAGTTAAAATGTGTTAGATACAGTGATTTCCAAATAACATTCAGGCTGCAAGCATAGGAAATAAATATTAAACTTGACAGAGTGACACTCAGAAATGTGAAGTAATAGTCATGTATTAAAGTAATAAATTCATCCTAAAAGTATATGAAGCTTATATAAGCATATCTGGTCATTTACAGGTTAAATAACTAATCAGGTAGACTATGCATCACAAACTTTAAGGAAATGCGGGGACGGTGAGGTTTGATCATTGGTGGAAACATTAGTACATGCCAGTATACAGGAAAGTAAAGCGACAATGTAGTAATAAAGAATATATTACTATAAGCAATCTTATTCATGAGGAAAATAATAATTCTGGATATTGCAAGAGAATACAGCCAAATGTGGCCACACATATCAACTACAGGTACCAATACATCCTATATCATAAACTAAATGTGAAATTCTGATCCCCAAAACTTGTAAACAAGAATGGAAATTTGCATATGTGGGACATATACAATGTAATTGTTATGATCAAATGTGCAAAAATAATTCCAATGATCTGTTTGAACATTTAAAGTGTATTTGTAAGGATGTTTGATACCAATTATTAACCTCAATGGTTCAATAGAATCAGATATCAGCTGATATTACAATACCGCACTCTATCCAAGTACTGAACTGAAATATGTTACCATACATGGGCATATTAATGAAGAAAATAACATTTTGGGATACATTTAGTGCACACAGCCAGAAATGTGTCTTACAGATTCACTGTAGGCACATTGTCAGCCTATATGATATACTGAATGTGAACTTTGGATCCCAAACATTCTAAAATATGTGAATATTTGTTCATGTGGGATATGTAACCATGCTAAGATCAGTTATACACAGTTAAACTCAAAATATATGTTTGAATATATCTTATGCAATCTTTAGAGTGTCAGTTAACAAATATTATTAGTAATTAACAATGCATAAATTAAGATGGATCATTAGAATTCACATAACATCATACAGGCCACAATGCCGCACTTCACTAATCAATACCTTAGCCAAATTAAACAATAACATTGAATGCATTTTGTGTTCAACTTACATCATTTTGCTGTTTTCATACATCCAAGGGTAAATATACATGTGGAAAGTATATTTTATCCCTTCAGCCTGCATTTCATTCTCAGAAAGTTTAAACTGATTTAGTAGAGAACTTGAGTAGGTTCTAGTATAAAATTTGCATCGCTGTCCTCTCACTAAACACCCTGTAACTATATTTGTTAACAATTACTAAAGGCTATATAAGCAGATATGTGTTACTCAGGAAGTCACCCCATCATAAACACATAAATTAACTGATTGGACCCCTAATAAATAGTTTGAATGAGCAATACAAAATAGAATCTGTCTCTCATACATTTTAAATGTATGGCTCATTTTGACTTACAAAGATATTTTCTCTGACAAAATTTGACAAATATCCATCAGTGTAGCTTGTATATGGTGTAGGAGTATAAACGTGCTGATATCATTTGATATAATTTCCCAAAATTTTATCTATGTGCATTTTAAGGGGCAAATTTTAATTTTTTAATTTTTTTAAAAAAAATTATTAAAATTTTAAAAAATAAAATCAATTTTTAAATTCTAATGTCATTTTTCTATTTTAAATATTAATATATATAACGCCTTCAAATTTCATGTGTTGATCATTAATAATAAAAATTTTATAGCAATTTAAAGTTTAAAAATAACTGCCTGTACAGGCCATACACCACAATTAATTTTACTATATGTTCTCTACATATATTTCTCAGCACTGACCTTTCCACAGTGTGACAATCAATACAAATCATATGAAAATCTAAAATACCCCCAAAGATGACTTCACGGTGAAATTCTTGTCAAGGGTTGACCGGCATTTTGGTGAGCTGCTGCACTGTAAACATAACAGCATGTACACAGACCACATATTTCACTTCCGGATCATTACCAAGGCCTTATAACTCCATGTGCACTGTCGCCAAATTACACACTGACAACCACCCTCTCTGCTCACATTCTCAAGAATAAACAATTACCTTTAAACCCCTACCAAATATGCATCAATATAACTCTTCTATCACCACCAAAATGAGAGAGGAAAAAATGTTCTAAAAATAGACTGGAACTACATTCGTGGGTACTGAACTGGAAGTATTAATTGTGATGCGATTCCTGACAGGCCCAACTTGTTGGGGCAAATTTTAGTAAAACTTTTATATTTGAATGCCACACCTATTTGAACTTTATACATGAAGTCTTTTTGAATTTCCTTGCATACAAGACATGTGACACCTGCTGGAAAGTGTGTAGTGCTGGTGTTCCACAGGGTGCAAATGCTGATCTATGTGCTCTTGAGAAACCAAAACTAAATTTGCTATATCTTCCTTAATTATAGGACTTTTTCAATTCTGTAAAAACCTAATTGTACTACAAGATAAGGCCTGTCTGAAAATATGTTTAAAGTTTATACATTGTGATCAATTAAAATTTTAAATGAAATTTAAATAAACATTTAAATTTATAAACTAAATTTTATTGAAAAAAAAATTTTCATAAAAGTTTGAAAACAGATTTTGTCAAAGTTTAGACAGAAAAGTTGATCAATCAATGGTCTTTAAAATAAATGGTGGTTTGGGTCTGTGTAACTGAGAACATTTTTCCCAGGGGTAGTGAAGTAGCATGACTCATAGTGATTTTGGCAACAAACCGCAATATGCCTGTCAAGGTGCATATAGGTGTACACACTAAAGAAGCAACAACAGGTGCTATGTTCCATATTTATTGTGTCAGGTATTTAGGCAGTTATTTGTATAACTAATAGTGCACTCAGATTTAAACATCTAATGGGACCACTTCCATGTTTTAAAGGAAAATTGCATTACATTTCAGTGTCGATAACTACAAAAAGCGACAATAAGATAGGAAAATACATTTTTTAGGCAGGCTTTACCTTACTGAACAATGGTGCTAATCTCTCTCATGAAGATCTAAGCCATGTCCTTGAGGTGCTGTATATTAGTATGGTGATATAATGATCACTTATGGCAGTACACTGCATATGTCCTTATGAAACCTTGCTATCACCACCAGACTACTGGAGAGCTTCCAAGCTGATCCAACACTAACACTTTGTTCCAGATACCAGCCTAGACCTGAAAAGATATAAAATGTTTCACTTATATCTAGAAAACAGTAAGATGTATGCAAATGAAGTTAAAATGTGTTAGATACAGTGATTTCCAAATAACATTCAGGCTGCAAGCATAGGAAATAAATATTAAACTTGACAGAGTGACACTCAGAAATGTGAAGTAATAGTCATGTATTAAAGTAATAAATTCATCCTAAAAGTATATGAAGCTTATATAAGCATATCTGGTCATTTACAGGTTAAATAACTAATCAGGTAGACTATGCATCACAAACTTTAAGGAAATGCGGGGACGGTGAGGTTTGATCATTGGTGGAAACATTAGTACATGCCAGTATACAGGAAAGTAAAGCGACAATGTAGTAATAAAGAATATATTACTATAAGCAATCTTATTCATGAGGAAAATAATAATTCTGGATATTGCAAGAGAATACAGCCAAATGTGGCCACACATATCAACTACAGGTACCAATACATCCTATATCATAAACTAAATGTGAAATTCTGATCCCCAAAACTTGTAAACAAGAATGGAAATTTGCATATGTGGGACATATACAATGTAATTGTTATGATCAAATGTGCAAAAATAATTCCAATGATCTGTTTGAACATTTAAAGTGTATTTGTAAGGATGTTTGATACCAATTATTAACCTCAATGGTTCAATAGAATCAGATATCAGCTGATATTACAATACCGCACTCTATCCAAGTACTGAACTGAAATATGTTACCATACATGGGCATATTAATGAAGAAAATAACATTTTGGGATACATTTAGTGCACACAGCCAGAAATGTGTCTTACAGATTCACTGTAGGCACATTGTCAGCCTATATGATATACTGAATGTGAACTTTGGATCCCAAACATTCTAAAATATGTGAATATTTGTTCATGTGGGATATGTAACCATGCT
>JARLTB010000639.1:0-30734 GCA_030141615.1 Unio pictorum
GGTTTATTGGATGCGCACCATTGGATAGTACGTCACCATACTTTAAAACCGGTTCCCACCATTTTTTTTCAGCTTGATTTTTTGATGAAAAACGGACTTTTTGCTTTTTCATGTTATGGATCAGTTGGGCATAGATAAAAGCTGTTGAAACCCTTTACCCCGCTTGGATTTGGTTAATACTTGGTTTATTGGATGCGCACCATTGGATAGTACGTCACCATACTTTAAAACCGGTTCCCACCATTTTTTTCAGCATGACTTTTGATGAAAAAGGGACTTTTTGCTTTTTCATGTTATGGATCAGTTGGGCTTAGATACAAGCTGTTGAAACCCTTTACCCCGCTTGGATTTGGTTAATACTTGGTTTATTGGATGCGCACCATTGGATAGTACGTCACCATACTTTAAAACCGGTTCCCACCATTTTTTTTCAGCTTGATTTTTTGATGAAAAACGGACTTTTTGCTTTTTCATGTTATGGATCAGTTGGGCATAGATAAAAGCTGTTGAAACCCTTTACCCCGCTTGGATTTGGTTAATACTTGGTTTATTGGATGCGCACCATTGGATAGTACGTCACCATACTTTAAAACCGGTTCCCACCATTTTTTTCAGCATGACTTTTGATGAAAAAGGGACTTTTTGCTTTTTCATGTTATGGATCAGTTGGGCTTAGATACAAGCTGTTGAAACCCTTTACCCCGCTTGGATTTGGTTAATACTTGGTTTATTGGATGCGCACCATTGGATAGTACGTCACCATACTTTAAAACCGGTTCCCACCATTTTTTTTCAGCTTGATTTTTTGATGAAAAACGGACTTTTTGCTTTTTCATGTTATGGATCAGTTGGGCATAGATAAAAGCTGTTGAAACCCTTTACCCCGCTTGGATTTGGTTAATACTTGGTTTATTGGATGCGCACCATTGGATAGTACGTCACCATACTTTAAAACCGGTTCCCACCATTTTTTTCAGCATGACTTTTGATGAAAAAGGGACTTTTTGCTTTTTCATGTTATGGATCAGTTGGGCTTAGATACAAGCTGTTGAAACCCTTTACCCCGCTTGGATTTGGTTAATACTTGGTTTATTGGATGCGCACCATTGGATAGTACGTCACCATACTTTAAAACCGGTTCCCACCATTTTTTTTCAGCTTGATTTTTTGATGAAAAACGGACTTTTTGCTTTTTCATGTTATGGATCAGTTGGGCATAGATAAAAGCTGTTGAAACCCTTTACCCCGCTTGGATTTGGTTAATACTTGGTTTATTGGATGCGCACCATTGGATAGTACGTCACCATACTTTAAAACCGGTTCCCACCATTTTTTTCAGCATGACTTTTGATGAAAAAGGGACTTTTTGCTTTTTCATGTTATGGATCAGTTGGGCTTAGATACAAGCTGTTGAAACCCTTTACCCCGCTTGGATTTGGTTAATACTTGGTTTATTGGATGCGCACCATTGGATAGTACGTCACCATACTTTAAAACCGGTTCCCACCATTTTTTTTCAGCTTGATTTTTTGATGAAAAACGGACTTTTTGCTTTTTCATGTTATGGATCAGTTGGGCATAGATAAAAGCTGTTGAAACCCTTTACCCCGCTTGGATTTGGTTAATACTTGGTTTATTGGATGCGCACCATTGGATAGTACGTCACCATACTTTAAAACCGGTTCCCACCATTTTTTTCAGCATGACTTTTGATGAAAAAGGGACTTTTTGCTTTTTCATGTTATGGATCAGTTGGGCTTAGATACAAGCTGTTGAAACCCTTTACCCCGCTTGGATTTGGTTAATACTTGGTTTATTGGATGCGCACCATTGGATAGTACGTCACCATACTTTAAAACCGGTTCCCACCATTTTTTTTCAGCTTGATTTTTTGATGAAAAACGGACTTTTTGCTTTTTCATGTTATGGATCAGTTGGGCATAGATAAAAGCTGTTGAAACCCTTTACCCCGCTTGGATTTGGTTAATACTTGGTTTATTGGATGCGCACCATTGGATAGTACGTCACCATACTTTAAAACCGGTTCCCACCATTTTTTTCAGCATGACTTTTGATGAAAAAGGGACTTTTTGCTTTTTCATGTTATGGATCAGTTGGGCTTAGATACAAGCTGTTGAAACCCTTTACCCCGCTTGGATTTGGTTAATACTTGGTTTATTGGATGCGCACCATTGGATAGTACGTCACCATACTTTAAAACCGGTTCCCACCATTTTTTTTCAGCTTGATTTTTTGATGAAAAACGGACTTTTTGCTTTTTCATGTTATGGATCAGTTGGGCATAGATAAAAGCTGTTGAAACCCTTTACCCCGCTTGGATTTGGTTAATACTTGGTTTATTGGATGCGCACCATTGGATAGTACGTCACCATACTTTAAAACCGGTTCCCACCATTTTTTTCAGCATGACTTTTGATGAAAAAGGGACTTTTTGCTTTTTCATGTTATGGATCAGTTGGGCTTAGATACAAGCTGTTGAAACCCTTTACCCCGCTTGGATTTGGTTAATACTTGGTTTATTGGATGCGCACCATTGGATAGTACGTCACCATACTTTAAAACCGGTTCCCACCATTTTTTTTCAGCTTGATTTTTTGATGAAAAACGGACTTTTTGCTTTTTCATGTTATGGATCAGTTGGGCATAGATAAAAGCTGTTGAAACCCTTTACCCCGCTTGGATTTGGTTAATACTTGGTTTATTGGATGCGCACCATTGGATAGTACGTCACCATACTTTAAAACCGGTTCCCACCATTTTTTTCAGCATGACTTTTGATGAAAAAGGGACTTTTTGCTTTTTCATGTTATGGATCAGTTGGGCTTAGATACAAGCTGTTGAAACCCTTTACCCCGCTTGGATTTGGTTAATACTTGGTTTATTGGATGCGCACCATTGGATAGTACGTCACCATACTTTAAAACCGGTTCCCACCATTTTTTTTCAGCTTGATTTTTTGATGAAAAACGGACTTTTTGCTTTTTCATGTTATGGATCAGTTGGGCATAGATAAAAGCTGTTGAAACCCTTTACCCCGCTTGGATTTGGTTAATACTTGGTTTATTGGATGCGCACCATTGGATAGTACGTCACCATACTTTAAAACCGGTTCCCACCATTTTTTTCAGCATGACTTTTGATGAAAAAGGGACTTTTTGCTTTTTCATGTTATGGATCAGTTGGGCTTAGATACAAGCTGTTGAAACCCTTTACCCCGCTTGGATTTGGTTAATACTTGGTTTATTGGATGCGCACCATTGGATAGTACGTCACCATACTTTAAAACCGGTTCCCACCATTTTTTTTCAGCTTGATTTTTTGATGAAAAACGGACTTTTTGCTTTTTCATGTTATGGATCAGTTGGGCATAGATAAAAGCTGTTGAAACCCTTTACCCCGCTTGGATTTGGTTAATACTTGGTTTATTGGATGCGCACCATTGGATAGTACGTCACCATACTTTAAAACCGGTTCCCACCATTTTTTTCAGCATGACTTTTGATGAAAAAGGGACTTTTTGCTTTTTCATGTTATGGATCAGTTGGGCTTAGATACAAGCTGTTGAAACCCTTTACCCCGCTTGGATTTGGTTAATACTTGGTTTATTGGATGCGCACCATTGGATAGTACGTCACCATACTTTAAAACCGGTTCCCACCATTTTTTTTCAGCTTGATTTTTTGATGAAAAACGGACTTTTTGCTTTTTCATGTTATGGATCAGTTGGGCATAGATAAAAGCTGTTGAAACCCTTTACCCCGCTTGGATTTGGTTAATACTTGGTTTATTGGATGCGCACCATTGGATAGTACGTCACCATACTTTAAAACCGGTTCCCACCATTTTTTTCAGCATGACTTTTGATGAAAAAGGGACTTTTTGCTTTTTCATGTTATGGATCAGTTGGGCTTAGATACAAGCTGTTGAAACCCTTTACCCCGCTTGGATTTGGTTAATACTTGGTTTATTGGATGCGCACCATTGGATAGTACGTCACCATACTTTAAAACCGGTTCCCACCATTTTTTTTCAGCTTGATTTTTTGATGAAAAACGGACTTTTTGCTTTTTCATGTTATGGATCAGTTGGGCATAGATAAAAGCTGTTGAAACCCTTTACCCCGCTTGGATTTGGTTAATACTTGGTTTATTGGATGCGCACCATTGGATAGTACGTCACCATACTTTAAAACCGGTTCCCACCATTTTTTTCAGCATGACTTTTGATGAAAAAGGGACTTTTTGCTTTTTCATGTTATGGATCAGTTGGGCTTAGATACAAGCTGTTGAAACCCTTTACCCCGCTTGGATTTGGTTAATACTTGGTTTATTGGATGCGCACCATTGGATAGTACGTCACCATACTTTAAAACCGGTTCCCACCATTTTTTTTCAGCTTGATTTTTTGATGAAAAACGGACTTTTTGCTTTTTCATGTTATGGATCAGTTGGGCATAGATAAAAGCTGTTGAAACCCTTTACCCCGCTTGGATTTGGTTAATACTTGGTTTATTGGATGCGCACCATTGGATAGTACGTCACCATACTTTAAAACCGGTTCCCACCATTTTTTTCAGCATGACTTTTGATGAAAAAGGGACTTTTTGCTTTTTCATGTTATGGATCAGTTGGGCTTAGATACAAGCTGTTGAAACCCTTTACCCCGCTTGGATTTGGTTAATACTTGGTTTATTGGATGCGCACCATTGGATAGTACGTCACCATACTTTAAAACCGGTTCCCACCATTTTTTTTCAGCTTGATTTTTTGATGAAAAACGGACTTTTTGCTTTTTCATGTTATGGATCAGTTGGGCATAGATAAAAGCTGTTGAAACCCTTTACCCCGCTTGGATTTGGTTAATACTTGGTTTATTGGATGCGCACCATTGGATAGTACGTCACCATACTTTAAAACCGGTTCCCACCATTTTTTTCAGCATGACTTTTGATGAAAAAGGGACTTTTTGCTTTTTCATGTTATGGATCAGTTGGGCTTAGATACAAGCTGTTGAAACCCTTTACCCCGCTTGGATTTGGTTAATACTTGGTTTATTGGATGCGCACCATTGGATAGTACGTCACCATACTTTAAAACCGGTTCCCACCATTTTTTTTCAGCTTGATTTTTTGATGAAAAACGGACTTTTTGCTTTTTCATGTTATGGATCAGTTGGGCATAGATAAAAGCTGTTGAAACCCTTTACCCCGCTTGGATTTGGTTAATACTTGGTTTATTGGATGCGCACCATTGGATAGTACGTCACCATACTTTAAAACCGGTTCCCACCATTTTTTTCAGCATGACTTTTGATGAAAAAGGGACTTTTTGCTTTTTCATGTTATGGATCAGTTGGGCTTAGATACAAGCTGTTGAAACCCTTTACCCCGCTTGGATTTGGTTAATACTTGGTTTATTGGATGCGCACCATTGGATAGTACGTCACCATACTTTAAAACCGGTTCCCACCATTTTTTTTCAGCTTGATTTTTTGATGAAAAACGGACTTTTTGCTTTTTCATGTTATGGATCAGTTGGGCATAGATAAAAGCTGTTGAAACCCTTTACCCCGCTTGGATTTGGTTAATACTTGGTTTATTGGATGCGCACCATTGGATAGTACGTCACCATACTTTAAAACCGGTTCCCACCATTTTTTTCAGCATGACTTTTGATGAAAAAGGGACTTTTTGCTTTTTCATGTTATGGATCAGTTGGGCTTAGATACAAGCTGTTGAAACCCTTTACCCCGCTTGGATTTGGTTAATACTTGGTTTATTGGATGCGCACCATTGGATAGTACGTCACCATACTTTAAAACCGGTTCCCACCATTTTTTTTCAGCTTGATTTTTTGATGAAAAACGGACTTTTTGCTTTTTCATGTTATGGATCAGTTGGGCATAGATAAAAGCTGTTGAAACCCTTTACCCCGCTTGGATTTGGTTAATACTTGGTTTATTGGATGCGCACCATTGGATAGTACGTCACCATACTTTAAAACCGGTTCCCACCATTTTTTTCAGCATGACTTTTGATGAAAAAGGGACTTTTTGCTTTTTCATGTTATGGATCAGTTGGGCATAGATAAAAGCTGTTGAAACCCTTTACCCCGCTTGGATTTGGTTAATACTTGGTTTATTGGATGCGCACCATTGGATAGTACGTCACCATACTTTAAAACCGGTTCCCACCATTTTTTTCAGCATGACTTTTGATGAAAAACGGACTTTTTGCTTTTTCATGTTATGGATCAGTTGGGCTTAGATACAAGCTGTTGAAACCCTTTACCCCGCTTGGATTTGGTTAATACTTGGTTTATTGGATGCGCACCATTGGATAGTACGTCACCATACTTTAAAACCGGTTCCCACCATTTTTTTTCAGCTTGATTTTTTGATGAAAAACGGACTTTTTGCTTTTTCATGTTATGGATCAGTTGGGCATAGATAAAAGCTGTTGAAACCCTTTACCCCGCTTGGATTTGGTTAATACTTGGTTTATTGGATGCGCACCATTGGATAGTACGTCACCATACTTTAAAACCGGTTCCCACCATTTTTTTCAGCATGACTTTTGATGAAAAAGGGACTTTTTGCTTTTTCATGTTATGGATCAGTTGGGCTTAGATACAAGCTGTTGAAACCCTTTACCCCGCTTGGATTTGGTTAATACTTGGTTTATTGGATGCGCACCATTGGATAGTACGTCACCATACTTTAAAACCGGTTCCCACCATTTTTTTTCAGCTTGATTTTTTGATGAAAAACGGACTTTTTGCTTTTTCATGTTATGGATCAGTTGGGCATAGATAAAAGCTGTTGAAACCCTTTACCCCGCTTGGATTTGGTTAATACTTGGTTTATTGGATGCGCACCATTGGATAGTACGTCACCATACTTTAAAACCGGTTCCCACCATTTTTTTCAGCATGACTTTTGATGAAAAAGGGACTTTTTGCTTTTTCATGTTATGGATCAGTTGGGCTTAGATACAAGCTGTTGAAACCCTTTACCCCGCTTGGATTTGGTTAATACTTGGTTTATTGGATGCGCACCATTGGATAGTACGTCACCATACTTTAAAACCGGTTCCCACCATTTTTTTCAGCATGACTTTTGATGAAAAAGGGACTTTTTGCTTTTTCATGTTATGGATCAGTTGGGCTTAGATACAAGCTGTTGAAACCCTTTACCCCGCTTGGATTTGGTTAATACTTGGTTTATTGGATGCGCACCATTGGATAGTACGTCACCATACTTTAAAACCGGTTCCCACCATTTTTTTTCAGCTTGATTTTTTGATGAAAAACGGACTTTTTGCTTTTTCATGTTATGGATCAGTTGGGCATAGATAAAAGCTGTTGAAACCCTTTACCCCGCTTGGATTTGGTTAATACTTGGTTTATTGGATGCGCACCATTGGATAGTACGTCACCATACTTTAAAACCGGTTCCCACCATTTTTTTTCAGCTTGATTTTTTGATGAAAAACGGACTTTTTGCTTTTTCATGTTATGGATCAGTTGGGCGTAGATAAAAGCTGTTGAAACCCTTTACCCCGCTTGGATTTGGTTAATACTTGGTTTATTGGATGCGCACCATTGGATAGTACGTCACCATACTTTAAAACCGGTTCCCACCATTTTTTTCAGCATGACTTTTGATGAAAAAGGGACTTTTGCTTTTTCATGTTATGGATCAGTTGGGCATAGATACAAGCTGTTGAAACCCTTTACCCCGCTTGGATTTGGTTAATACTTGGTTTATTGGATGCGCACCATTGGATAGTACGTCACCATACTTTAAAACCGGTTCCCACCATTTTTTTTCAGCTTGATTTTTTGATGAAAAAGGGACTTTTTGCTTTTTCATGTTATGGATCAGTTGGGCATAGATAAAAGCTGTTGAAACCCTTTACCCCGCTTGGATTTGGTTAATACTTGGTTTATTGGATGCGCACCATTGGATAGTACGTCACCATACTTTAAAACCGGTTCCCACCATTTTTTTCAGCATGACTTTTGATGAAAAAGGGACTTTTTGCTTTTTCATGTTATGGATCAGTTGGGCTTAGATACAAGCTGTTGAAACCCTTTACCCCGCTTGGATTTGGTTAATACTTGGTTTATTGGATGCGCACCATTGGATAGTACGTCACCATACTTTAAAACCGGTTCCCACCATTTTTTTTCAGCTTGATTTTTTGATGAAAAACGGACTTTTTGCTTTTTCATGTTATGGATCAGTTGGGCATAGATAAAAGCTGTTGAAACCCTTTACCCCGCTTGGATTTGGTTAATACTTGGTTTATTGGATGCGCACCATTGGATAGTACGTCACCATACTTTAAAACCGGTTCCCACCATTTTTTTCAGCATGACTTTTGATGAAAAAGGGACTTTTTGCTTTTTCATGTTATGGATCAGTTGGGCTTAGATACAAGCTGTTGAAACCCTTTACCCCGCTTGGATTTGGTTAATACTTGGTTTATTGGATGCGCACCATTGGATAGTACGTCACCATACTTTAAAACCGGTTCCCACCATTTTTTTTCAGCTTGATTTTTTGATGAAAAACGGACTTTTTGCTTTTTCATGTTATGGATCAGTTGGGCATAGATAAAAGCTGTTGAAACCCTTTACCCCGCTTGGATTTGGTTAATACTTGGTTTATTGGATGCGCACCATTGGATAGTACGTCACCATACTTTAAAACCGGTTCCCACCATTTTTTTCAGCATGACTTTTGATGAAAAAGGGACTTTTTGCTTTTTCATGTTATGGATCAGTTGGGCTTAGATACAAGCTGTTGAAACCCTTTACCCCGCTTGGATTTGGTTAATACTTGGTTTATTGGATGCGCACCATTGGATAGTACGTCACCATACTTTAAAACCGGTTCCCACCATTTTTTTTCAGCTTGATTTTTTGATGAAAAACGGACTTTTTGCTTTTTCATGTTATGGATCAGTTGGGCATAGATAAAAGCTGTTGAAACCCTTTACCCCGCTTGGATTTGGTTAATACTTGGTTTATTGGATGCGCACCATTGGATAGTACGTCACCATACTTTAAAACCGGTTCCCACCATTTTTTTCAGCATGACTTTTGATGAAAAAGGGACTTTTTGCTTTTTCATGTTATGGATCAGTTGGGCTTAGATACAAGCTGTTGAAACCCTTTACCCCGCTTGGATTTGGTTAATACTTGGTTTATTGGATGCGCACCATTGGATAGTACGTCACCATACTTTAAAACCGGTTCCCACCATTTTTTTTCAGCTTGATTTTTTGATGAAAAACGGACTTTTTGCTTTTTCATGTTATGGATCAGTTGGGCATAGATAAAAGCTGTTGAAACCCTTTACCCCGCTTGGATTTGGTTAATACTTGGTTTATTGGATGCGCACCATTGGATAGTACGTCACCATACTTTAAAACCGGTTCCCACCATTTTTTTCAGCATGACTTTTGATGAAAAAGGGACTTTTTGCTTTTTCATGTTATGGATCAGTTGGGCTTAGATACAAGCTGTTGAAACCCTTTACCCCGCTTGGATTTGGTTAATACTTGGTTTATTGGATGCGCACCATTGGATAGTACGTCACCATACTTTAAAACCGGTTCCCACCATTTTTTTTCAGCTTGATTTTTTGATGAAAAACGGACTTTTTGCTTTTTCATGTTATGGATCAGTTGGGCATAGATAAAAGCTGTTGAAACCCTTTACCCCGCTTGGATTTGGTTAATACTTGGTTTATTGGATGCGCACCATTGGATAGTACGTCACCATACTTTAAAACCGGTTCCCACCATTTTTTTCAGCATGACTTTTGATGAAAAAGGGACTTTTTGCTTTTTCATGTTATGGATCAGTTGGGCTTAGATACAAGCTGTTGAAACCCTTTACCCCGCTTGGATTTGGTTAATACTTGGTTTATTGGATGCGCACCATTGGATAGTACGTCACCATACTTTAAAACCGGTTCCCACCATTTTTTTTCAGCTTGATTTTTTGATGAAAAACGGACTTTTTGCTTTTTCATGTTATGGATCAGTTGGGCATAGATAAAAGCTGTTGAAACCCTTTACCCCGCTTGGATTTGGTTAATACTTGGTTTATTGGATGCGCACCATTGGATAGTACGTCACCATACTTTAAAACCGGTTCCCACCATTTTTTTCAGCATGACTTTTGATGAAAAAGGGACTTTTTGCTTTTTCATGTTATGGATCAGTTGGGCTTAGATACAAGCTGTTGAAACCCTTTACCCCGCTTGGATTTGGTTAATACTTGGTTTATTGGATGCGCACCATTGGATAGTACGTCACCATACTTTAAAACCGGTTCCCACCATTTTTTTTCAGCTTGATTTTTTGATGAAAAACGGACTTTTTGCTTTTTCATGTTATGGATCAGTTGGGCATAGATAAAAGCTGTTGAAACCCTTTACCCCGCTTGGATTTGGTTAATACTTGGTTTATTGGATGCGCACCATTGGATAGTACGTCACCATACTTTAAAACCGGTTCCCACCATTTTTTTCAGCATGACTTTTGATGAAAAAGGGACTTTTTGCTTTTTCATGTTATGGATCAGTTGGGCTTAGATACAAGCTGTTGAAACCCTTTACCCCGCTTGGATTTGGTTAATACTTGGTTTATTGGATGCGCACCATTGGATAGTACGTCACCATACTTTAAAACCGGTTCCCACCATTTTTTTTCAGCTTGATTTTTTGATGAAAAACGGACTTTTTGCTTTTTCATGTTATGGATCAGTTGGGCATAGATAAAAGCTGTTGAAACCCTTTACCCCGCTTGGATTTGGTTAATACTTGGTTTATTGGATGCGCACCATTGGATAGTACGTCACCATACTTTAAAACCGGTTCCCACCATTTTTTTCAGCATGACTTTTGATGAAAAAGGGACTTTTTGCTTTTTCATGTTATGGATCAGTTGGGCTTAGATACAAGCTGTTGAAACCCTTTACCCCGCTTGGATTTGGTTAATACTTGGTTTATTGGATGCGCACCATTGGATAGTACGTCACCATACTTTAAAACCGGTTCCCACCATTTTTTTTCAGCTTGATTTTTTGATGAAAAACGGACTTTTTGCTTTTTCATGTTATGGATCAGTTGGGCATAGATAAAAGCTGTTGAAACCCTTTACCCCGCTTGGATTTGGTTAATACTTGGTTTATTGGATGCGCACCATTGGATAGTACGTCACCATACTTTAAAACCGGTTCCCACCATTTTTTTCAGCATGACTTTTGATGAAAAAGGGACTTTTTGCTTTTTCATGTTATGGATCAGTTGGGCTTAGATACAAGCTGTTGAAACCCTTTACCCCGCTTGGATTTGGTTAATACTTGGTTTATTGGATGCGCACCATTGGATAGTACGTCACCATACTTTAAAACCGGTTCCCACCATTTTTTTTCAGCTTGATTTTTTGATGAAAAACGGACTTTTTGCTTTTTCATGTTATGGATCAGTTGGGCATAGATAAAAGCTGTTGAAACCCTTTACCCCGCTTGGATTTGGTTAATACTTGGTTTATTGGATGCGCACCATTGGATAGTACGTCACCATACTTTAAAACCGGTTCCCACCATTTTTTTCAGCATGACTTTTGATGAAAAAGGGACTTTTTGCTTTTTCATGTTATGGATCAGTTGGGCTTAGATACAAGCTGTTGAAACCCTTTACCCCGCTTGGATTTGGTTAATACTTGGTTTATTGGATGCGCACCATTGGATAGTACGTCACCATACTTTAAAACCGGTTCCCACCATTTTTTTTCAGCTTGATTTTTTGATGAAAAACGGACTTTTTGCTTTTTCATGTTATGGATCAGTTGGGCATAGATAAAAGCTGTTGAAACCCTTTACCCCGCTTGGATTTGGTTAATACTTGGTTTATTGGATGCGCACCATTGGATAGTACGTCACCATACTTTAAAACCGGTTCCCACCATTTTTTTCAGCATGACTTTTGATGAAAAAGGGACTTTTTGCTTTTTCATGTTATGGATCAGTTGGGCTTAGATACAAGCTGTTGAAACCCTTTACCCCGCTTGGATTTGGTTAATACTTGGTTTATTGGATGCGCACCATTGGATAGTACGTCACCATACTTTAAAACCGGTTCCCACCATTTTTTTTCAGCTTGATTTTTTGATGAAAAACGGACTTTTTGCTTTTTCATGTTATGGATCAGTTGGGCATAGATAAAAGCTGTTGAAACCCTTTACCCCGCTTGGATTTGGTTAATACTTGGTTTATTGGATGCGCACCATTGGATAGTACGTCACCATACTTTAAAACCGGTTCCCACCATTTTTTTCAGCATGACTTTTGATGAAAAAGGGACTTTTTGCTTTTTCATGTTATGGATCAGTTGGGCTTAGATACAAGCTGTTGAAACCCTTTACCCCGCTTGGATTTGGTTAATACTTGGTTTATTGGATGCGCACCATTGGATAGTACGTCACCATACTTTAAAACCGGTTCCCACCATTTTTTTTCAGCTTGATTTTTTGATGAAAAACGGACTTTTTGCTTTTTCATGTTATGGATCAGTTGGGCATAGATAAAAGCTGTTGAAACCCTTTACCCCGCTTGGATTTGGTTAATACTTGGTTTATTGGATGCGCACCATTGGATAGTACGTCACCATACTTTAAAACCGGTTCCCACCATTTTTTTCAGCATGACTTTTGATGAAAAAGGGACTTTTTGCTTTTTCATGTTATGGATCAGTTGGGCTTAGATACAAGCTGTTGAAACCCTTTACCCCGCTTGGATTTGGTTAATACTTGGTTTATTGGATGCGCACCATTGGATAGTACGTCACCATACTTTAAAACCGGTTCCCACCATTTTTTTTCAGCTTGATTTTTTGATGAAAAACGGACTTTTTGCTTTTTCATGTTATGGATCAGTTGGGCATAGATAAAAGCTGTTGAAACCCTTTACCCCGCTTGGATTTGGTTAATACTTGGTTTATTGGATGCGCACCATTGGATAGTACGTCACCATACTTTAAAACCGGTTCCCACCATTTTTTTCAGCATGACTTTTGATGAAAAAGGGACTTTTTGCTTTTTCATGTTATGGATCAGTTGGGCTTAGATACAAGCTGTTGAAACCCTTTATCCCGCTTGGATTTGGTTAATACTTGGTTTATTGGATGCGCACCATTGGATAGTACGTCACCATACTTTAAAACCGGTTCCCACCATTTTTTTTCAGCTTGATTTTTTGATGAAAAACGGACTTTTTGCTTTTTCATGTTATGGATCAGTTGGGCATAGATAAAAGCTGTTGAAACCCTTTACCCCGCTTGGATTTGGTTAATACTTGGTTTATTGGATGCGCACCATTGGATAGTACGTCACCATACTTTAAAACCGGTTCCCACCATTTTTTTCAGCATGACTTTTGATGAAAAAGGGACTTTTTGCTTTTTCATGTTATGGATCAGTTGGGCTTAGATACAAGCTGTTGAAACCCTTTACCCCGCTTGGATTTGGTTAATACTTGGTTTATTGGATGCGCACCATTGGATAGTACGTCACCATACTTTAAAACCGGTTCCCACCATTTTTTTTCAGCTTGATTTTTTGATGAAAAACGGACTTTTTGCTTTTTCATGTTATGGATCAGTTGGGCATAGATAAAAGCTGTTGAAACCCTTTACCCCGCTTGGATTTGGTTAATACTTGGTTTATTGGATGCGCACCATTGGATTGTACGTCACCATACTTTAAAACCGGTTCCCACCATTTTTTTCAGCATGACTTTTGATGAAAAAGGGACTTTTTGCTTTTTCATGTTATGGATCAGTTGGGCTTAGATACAAGCTGTTGAAACCCTTTACCCCGCTTGGATTTGGTTAATACTTGGTTTATTGGATGCGCACCATTGGATAGTACGTCACCATACTTTAAAACCGGTTCCCACCATTTTTTTTCAGCTTGATTTTTTGATGAAAAACGGACTTTTTGCTTTTTCATGTTATGGATCAGTTGGGCATAGATAAAAGCTGTTGAAACCCTTTACCCCGCTTGGATTTGGTTAATACTTGGTTTATTGGATGCGCACCATTGGATAGTACGTCACCATACTTTAAAACCGGTTCCCACCATTTTTTTCAGCATGACTTTTGATGAAAAAGGGACTTTTTGCTTTTTCATGTTATGGATCAGTTGGGCTTAGATACAAGCTGTTGAAACCCTTTACCCCGCTTGGATTTGGTTAATACTTGGTTTATTGGATGCGCACCATTGGATAGTACGTCACCATACTTTAAAACCGGTTCCCACCATTTTTTTTCAGCTTGATTTTTTGATGAAAAACGGACTTTTTGCTTTTTCATGTTATGGATCAGTTGGGCATAGATAAAAGCTGTTGAAACCCTTTACCCCGCTTGGATTTGGTTAATACTTGGTTTATTGGATGCGCACCATTGGATAGTACGTCACCATACTTTAAAACCGGTTCCCACCATTTTTTTCAGCATGACTTTTGATGAAAAAGGGACTTTTTGCTTTTTCATGTTATGGATCAGTTGGGCTTAGATACAAGCTGTTGAAACCCTTTACCCCGCTTGGATTTGGTTAATACTTGGTTTATTGGATGCGCACCATTGGATAGTACGTCACCATACTTTAAAACCGGTTCCCACCATTTTTTTTCAGCTTGATTTTTTGATGAAAAACGGACTTTTTGCTTTTTCATGTTATGGATCAGTTGGGCATAGATAAAAGCTGTTGAAACCCTTTACCCCGCTTGGATTTGGTTAATACTTGGTTTATTGGATGCGCACCATTGGATAGTACGTCACCATACTTTAAAACCGGTTCCCACCATTTTTTTCAGCATGACTTTTGATGAAAAAGGGACTTTTTGCTTTTTCATGTTATGGATCAGTTGGGCTTAGATACAAGCTGTTGAAACCCTTTACCCCGCTTGGATTTGGTTAATACTTGGTTTATTGGATGCGCACCATTGGATAGTACGTCACCATACTTTAAAACCGGTTCCCACCATTTTTTTTCAGCTTGATTTTTTGATGAAAAACGGACTTTTTGCTTTTTCATGTTATGGATCAGTTGGGCATAGATAAAAGCTGTTGAAACCCTTTACCCCGCTTGGATTTGGTTAATACTTGGTTTATTGGATGCGCACCATTGGATAGTACGTCACCATACTTTAAAACCGGTTCCCACCATTTTTTTCAGCATGACTTTTGATGAAAAAGGGACTTTTTGCTTTTTCATGTTATGGATCAGTTGGGCTTAGATACAAGCTGTTGAAACCCTTTACCCCGCTTGGATTTGGTTAATACTTGGTTTATTGGATGCGCACCATTGGATAGTACGTCACCATACTTTAAAACCGGTTCCCACCATTTTTTTTCAGCTTGATTTTTTGATGAAAAACGGACTTTTTGCTTTTTCATGTTATGGATCAGTTGGGCATAGATAAAAGCTGTTGAAACCCTTTACCCCGCTTGGATTTGGTTAATACTTGGTTTATTGGATGCGCACCATTGGATAGTACGTCACCATACTTTAAAACCGGTTCCCACCATTTTTTTCAGCATGACTTTTGATGAAAAAGGGACTTTTTGCTTTTTCATGTTATGGATCAGTTGGGCTTAGATACAAGCTGTTGAAACCCTTTACCCCGCTTGGATTTGGTTAATACTTGGTTTATTGGATGCGCACCATTGGATAGTACGTCACCATACTTTAAAACCGGTTCCCACCATTTTTTTTCAGCTTGATTTTTTGATGAAAAACGGACTTTTTGCTTTTTCATGTTATGGATCAGTTGGGCATAGATAAAAGCTGTTGAAACCCTTTACCCCGCTTGGATTTGGTTAATACTTGGTTTATTGGATGCGCACCATTGGATAGTACGTCACCATACTTTAAAACCGGTTCCCACCATTTTTTTCAGCATGACTTTTGATGAAAAAGGGACTTTTTGCTTTTTCATGTTATGGATCAGTTGGGCTTAGATACAAGCTGTTGAAACCCTTTACCCCGCTTGGATTTGGTTAATACTTGGTTTATTGGATGCGCACCATTGGATAGTACGTCACCATACTTTAAAACCGGTTCCCACCATTTTTTTTCAGCTTGATTTTTTGATGAAAAACGGACTTTTTGCTTTTTCATGTTATGGATCAGTTGGGCATAGATAAAAGCTGTTGAAACCCTTTACCCCGCTTGGATTTGGTTAATACTTGGTTTATTGGATGCGCACCATTGGATAGTACGTCACCATACTTTAAAACCGGTTCCCACCATTTTTTTCAGCATGACTTTTGATGAAAAAGGGACTTTTTGCTTTTTCATGTTATGGATCAGTTGGGCTTAGATACAAGCTGTTGAAACCCTTTACCCCGCTTGGATTTGGTTAATACTTGGTTTATTGGATGCGCACCATTGGATAGTACGTCACCATACTTTAAAACCGGTTCCCACCATTTTTTTTCAGCTTGATTTTTTGATGAAAAACGGACTTTTTGCTTTTTCATGTTATGGATCAGTTGGGCATAGATAAAAGCTGTTGAAACCCTTTACCCCGCTTGGATTTGGTTAATACTTGGTTTATTGGATGCGCACCATTGGATAGTACGTCACCATACTTTAAAACCGGTTCCCACCATTTTTTTCAGCATGACTTTTGATGAAAAAGGGACTTTTTGCTTTTTCATGTTATGGATCAGTTGGGCTTAGATACAAGCTGTTGAAACCCTTTACCCCGCTTGGATTTGGTTAATACTTGGTTTATTGGATGCGCACCATTGGATAGTACGTCACCATACTTTAAAACCGGTTCCCACCATTTTTTTTCAGCTTGATTTTTTGATGAAAAACGGACTTTTTGCTTTTTCATGTTATGGATCAGTTGGGCATAGATAAAAGCTGTTGAAACCCTTTACCCCGCTTGGATTTGGTTAATACTTGGTTTATTGGATGCGCACCATTGGATAGTACGTCACCATACTTTAAAACCGGTTCCCACCATTTTTTTCAGCATGACTTTTGATGAAAAAGGGACTTTTTGCTTTTTCATGTTATGGATCAGTTGGGCTTAGATACAAGCTGTTGAAACCCTTTACCCCGCTTGGATTTGGTTAATACTTGGTTTATTGGATGCGCACCATTGGATAGTACGTCACCATACTTTAAAACCGGTTCCCACCATTTTTTTTCAGCTTGATTTTTTGATGAAAAACGGACTTTTTGCTTTTTCATGTTATGGATCAGTTGGGCATAGATAAAAGCTGTTGAAACCCTTTACCCCGCTTGGATTTGGTTAATACTTGGTTTATTGGATGCGCACCATTGGATAGTACGTCACCATACTTTAAAACCGGTTCCCACCATTTTTTTCAGCATGACTTTTGATGAAAAAGGGACTTTTTGCTTTTTCATGTTATGGATCAGTTGGGCTTAGATACAAGCTGTTGAAACCCTTTACCCCGCTTGGATTTGGTTAATACTTGGTTTATTGGATGCGCACCATTGGATAGTACGTCACCATACTTTAAAACCGGTTCCCACCATTTTTTTTCAGCTTGATTTTTTGATGAAAAACGGACTTTTTGCTTTTTCATGTTATGGATCAGTTGGGCATAGATAAAAGCTGTTGAAACCCTTTACCCCGCTTGGATTTGGTTAATACTTGGTTTATTGGATGCGCACCATTGGATAGTACGTCACCATACTTTAAAACCGGTTCCCACCATTTTTTTCAGCATGACTTTTGATGAAAAAGGGACTTTTTGCTTTTTCATGTTATGGATCAGTTGGGCTTAGATACAAGCTGTTGAAACCCTTTACCCCGCTTGGATTTGGTTAATACTTGGTTTATTGGATGCGCACCATTGGATAGTACGTCACCATACTTTAAAACCGGTTCCCACCATTTTTTTTCAGCTTGATTTTTTGATGAAAAACGGACTTTTTGCTTTTTCATGTTATGGATCAGTTGGGCATAGATAAAAGCTGTTGAAACCCTTTACCCCGCTTGGATTTGGTTAATACTTGGTTTATTGGATGCGCACCATTGGATAGTACGTCACCATACTTTAAAACCGGTTCCCACCATTTTTTTCAGCATGACTTTTGATGAAAAAGGGACTTTTTGCTTTTTCATGTTATGGATCAGTTGGGCTTAGATACAAGCTGTTGAAACCCTTTACCCCGCTTGGATTTGGTTAATACTTGGTTTATTGGATGCGCACCATTGGATAGTACGTCACCATACTTTAAAACCGGTTCCCACCATTTTTTTTCAGCTTGATTTTTTGATGAAAAACGGACTTTTTGCTTTTTCATGTTATGGATCAGTTGGGCATAGATAAAAGCTGTTGAAACCCTTTACCCCGCTTGGATTTGGTTAATACTTGGTTTATTGGATGCGCACCATTGGATAGTACGTCACCATACTTTAAAACCGGTTCCCACCATTTTTTTCAGCATGACTTTTGATGAAAAAGGGACTTTTTGCTTTTTCATGTTATGGATCAGTTGGGCTTAGATACAAGCTGTTGAAACCCTTTACCCCGCTTGGATTTGGTTAATACTTGGTTTATTGGATGCGCACCATTGGATAGTACGTCACCATACTTTAAAACCGGTTCCCACCATTTTTTTTCAGCTTGATTTTTTGATGAAAAACGGACTTTTTGCTTTTTCATGTTATGGATCAGTTGGGCATAGATAAAAGCTGTTGAAACCCTTTACCCCGCTTGGATTTGGTTAATACTTGGTTTATTGGATGCGCACCATTGGATAGTACGTCACCATACTTTAAAACCGGTTCCCACCATTTTTTTCAGCATGACTTTTGATGAAAAAGGGACTTTTTGCTTTTTCATGTTATGGATCAGTTGGGCTTAGATACAAGCTGTTGAAACCCTTTACCCCGCTTGGATTTGGTTAATACTTGGTTTATTGGATGCGCACCATTGGATAGTACGTCACCATACTTTAAAACCGGTTCCCACCATTTTTTTTCAGCTTGATTTTTTGATGAAAAACGGACTTTTTGCTTTTTCATGTTATGGATCAGTTGGGCATAGATAAAAGCTGTTGAAACCCTTTACCCCGCTTGGATTTGGTTAATACTTGGTTTATTGGATGCGCACCATTGGATAGTACGTCACCATACTTTAAAACCGGTTCCCACCATTTTTTTCAGCATGACTTTTGATGAAAAAGGGACTTTTTGCTTTTTCATGTTATGGATCAGTTGGGCTTAGATACAAGCTGTTGAAACCCTTTACCCCGCTTGGATTTGGTTAATACTTGGTTTATTGGATGCGCACCATTGGATAGTACGTCACCATACTTTAAAACCGGTTCCCACCATTTTTTTTCAGCTTGATTTTTTGATGAAAAACGGACTTTTTGCTTTTTCATGTTATGGATCAGTTGGGCATAGATAAAAGCTGTTGAAACCCTTTACCCCGCTTGGATTTGGTTAATACTTGGTTTATTGGATGCGCACCATTGGATAGTACGTCACCATACTTTAAAACCGGTTCCCACCATTTTTTTCAGCATGACTTTTGATGAAAAAGGGACTTTTTGCTTTTTCATGTTATGGATCAGTTGGGCTTAGATACAAGCTGTTGAAACCCTTTACCCCGCTTGGATTTGGTTAATACTTGGTTTATTGGATGCGCACCATTGGATAGTACGTCACCATACTTTAAAACCGGTTCCCACCATTTTTTTTCAGCTTGATTTTTTGATGAAAAACGGACTTTTTGCTTTTTCATGTTATGGATCAGTTGGGCATAGATAAAAGCTGTTGAAACCCTTTACCCCGCTTGGATTTGGTTAATACTTGGTTTATTGGATGCGCACCATTGGATAGTACGTCACCATACTTTAAAACCGGTTCCCACCATTTTTTTCAGCATGACTTTTGATGAAAAAGGGACTTTTTGCTTTTTCATGTTATGGATCAGTTGGGCTTAGATACAAGCTGTTGAAACCCTTTACCCCGCTTGGATTTGGTTAATACTTGGTTTATTGGATGCGCACCATTGGATAGTACGTCACCATACTTTAAAACCGGTTCCCACCATTTTTTTTCAGCTTGATTTTTTGATGAAAAACGGACTTTTTGCTTTTTCATGTTATGGATCAGTTGGGCATAGATAAAAGCTGTTGAAACCCTTTACCCCGCTTGGATTTGGTTAATACTTGGTTTATTGGATGCGCACCATTGGATAGTACGTCACCATACTTTAAAACCGGTTCCCACCATTTTTTTCAGCATGACTTTTGATGAAAAAGGGACTTTTTGCTTTTTCATGTTATGGATCAGTTGGGCTTAGATACAAGCTGTTGAAACCCTTTACCCCGCTTGGATTTGGTTAATACTTGGTTTATTGGATGCGCACCATTGGATAGTACGTCACCATACTTTAAAACCGGTTCCCACCATTTTTTTTCAGCTTGATTTTTTGATGAAAAACGGACTTTTTGCTTTTTCATGTTATGGATCAGTTGGGCATAGATAAAAGCTGTTGAAACCCTTTACCCCGCTTGGATTTGGTTAATACTTGGTTTATTGGATGCGCACCATTGGATAGTACGTCACCATACTTTAAAACCGGTTCCCACCATTTTTTTCAGCATGACTTTTGATGAAAAAGGGACTTTTTGCTTTTTCATGTTATGGATCAGTTGGGCTTAGATACAAGCTGTTGAAACCCTTTACCCCGCTTGGATTTGGTTAATACTTGGTTTATTGGATGCGCACCATTGGATAGTACGTCACCATACTTTAAAACCGGTTCCCACCATTTTTTTTCAGCTTGATTTTTTGATGAAAAACGGACTTTTTGCTTTTTCATGTTATGGATCAGTTGGGCATAGATAAAAGCTGTTGAAACCCTTTACCCCGCTTGGATTTGGTTAATACTTGGTTTATTGGATGCGCACCATTGGATAGTACGTCACCATACTTTAAAACCGGTTCCCACCATTTTTTTCAGCATGACTTTTGATGAAAAAGGGACTTTTTGCTTTTTCATGTTATGGATCAGTTGGGCTTAGATACAAGCTGTTGAAACCCTTTACCCCGCTTGGATTTGGTTAATACTTGGTTTATTGGATGCGCACCATTGGATAGTACGTCACCATACTTTAAAACCGGTTCCCACCATTTTTTTTCAGCTTGATTTTTTGATGAAAAACGGACTTTTTGCTTTTTCATGTTATGGATCAGTTGGGCATAGATAAAAGCTGTTGAAACCCTTTACCCCGCTTGGATTTGGTTAATACTTGGTTTATTGGATGCGCACCATTGGATAGTACGTCACCATACTTTAAAACCGGTTCCCACCATTTTTTTCAGCATGACTTTTGATGAAAAAGGGACTTTTTGCTTTTTCATGTTATGGATCAGTTGGGCTTAGATACAAGCTGTTGAAACCCTTTACCCCGCTTGGATTTGGTTAATACTTGGTTTATTGGATGCGCACCATTGGATAGTACGTCACCATACTTTAAAACCGGTTCCCACCATTTTTTTTCAGCTTGATTTTTTGATGAAAAACGGACTTTTTGCTTTTTCATGTTATGGATCAGTTGGGCATAGATAAAAGCTGTTGAAACCCTTTACCCCGCTTGGATTTGGTTAATACTTGGTTTATTGGATGCGCACCATTGGATAGTACGTCACCATACTTTAAAACCGGTTCCCACCATTTTTTTCAGCATGACTTTTGATGAAAAAGGGACTTTTTGCTTTTTCATGTTATGGATCAGTTGGGCTTAGATACAAGCTGTTGAAACCCTTTACCCCGCTTGGATTTGGTTAATACTTGGTTTATTGGATGCGCACCATTGGATAGTACGTCACCATACTTTAAAACCGGTTCCCACCATTTTTTTTCAGCTTGATTTTTTGATGAAAAACGGACTTTTTGCTTTTTCATGTTATGGATCAGTTGGGCATAGATAAAAGCTGTTGAAACCCTTTACCCCGCTTGGATTTGGTTAATACTTGGTTTATTGGATGCGCACCATTGGATAGTACGTCACCATACTTTAAAACCGGTTCCCACCATTTTTTTCAGCATGACTTTTGATGAAAAAGGGACTTTTTGCTTTTTCATGTTATGGATCAGTTGGGCTTAGATACAAGCTGTTGAAACCCTTTACCCCGCTTGGATTTGGTTAATACTTGGTTTATTGGATGCGCACCATTGGATAGTACGTCACCATACTTTAAAACCGGTTCCCACCATTTTTTTTCAGCTTGATTTTTTGATGAAAAACGGACTTTTTGCTTTTTCATGTTATGGATCAGTTGGGCATAGATAAAAGCTGTTGAAACCCTTTACCCCGCTTGGATTTGGTTAATACTTGGTTTATTGGATGCGCACCATTGGATAGTACGTCACCATACTTTAAAACCGGTTCCCACCATTTTTTTCAGCATGACTTTTGATGAAAAAGGGACTTTTTGCTTTTTCATGTTATGGATCAGTTGGGCTTAGATACAAGCTGTTGAAACCCTTTACCCCGCTTGGATTTGGTTAATACTTGGTTTATTGGATGCGCACCATTGGATAGTACGTCACCATACTTTAAAACCGGTTCCCACCATTTTTTTTCAGCTTGATTTTTTGATGAAAAACGGACTTTTTGCTTTTTCATGTTATGGATCAGTTGGGCATAGATAAAAGCTGTTGAAACCCTTTACCCCGCTTGGATTTGGTTAATACTTGGTTTATTGGATGCGCACCATTGGATAGTACGTCACCATACTTTAAAACCGGTTCCCACCATTTTTTTCAGCATGACTTTTGATGAAAAAGGGACTTTTTGCTTTTTCATGTTATGGATCAGTTGGGCTTAGATACAAGCTGTTGAAACCCTTTACCCCGCTTGGATTTGGTTAATACTTGGTTTATTGGATGCGCACCATTGGATAGTACGTCACCATACTTTAAAACCGGTTCCCACCATTTTTTTTCAGCTTGATTTTTTGATGAAAAACGGACTTTTTGCTTTTTCATGTTATGGATCAGTTGGGCATAGATAAAAGCTGTTGAAACCCTTTACCCCGCTTGGATTTGGTTAATACTTGGTTTATTGGATGCGCACCATTGGATAGTACGTCACCATACTTTAAAACCGGTTCCCACCATTTTTTTCAGCATGACTTTTGATGAAAAAGGGACTTTTTGCTTTTTCATGTTATGGATCAGTTGGGCTTAGATACAAGCTGTTGAAACCCTTTACCCCGCTTGGATTTGGTTAATACTTGGTTTATTGGATGCGCACCATTGGATAGTACGTCACCATACTTTAAAACCGGTTCCCACCATTTTTTTTCAGCTTGATTTTTTGATGAAAAACGGACTTTTTGCTTTTTCATGTTATGGATCAGTTGGGCATAGATAAAAGCTGTTGAAACCCTTTACCCCGCTTGGATTTGGTTAATACTTGGTTTATTGGATGCGCACCATTGGATAGTACGTCACCATACTTTAAAACCGGTTCCCACCATTTTTTTCAGCATGACTTTTGATGAAAAAGGGACTTTTTGCTTTTTCATGTTATGGATCAGTTGGGCTTAGATACAAGCTGTTGAAACCCTTTACCCCGCTTGGATTTGGTTAATACTTGGTTTATTGGATGCGCACCATTGGATAGTACGTCACCATACTTTAAAACCGGTTCCCACCATTTTTTTTCAGCTTGATTTTTTGATGAAAAACGGACTTTTTGCTTTTTCATGTTATGGATCAGTTGGGCATAGATAAAAGCTGTTGAAACCCTTTACCCCGCTTGGATTTGGTTAATACTTGGTTTATTGGATGCGCACCATTGGATAGTACGTCACCATACTTTAAAACCGGTTCCCACCATTTTTTTCAGCATGACTTTTGATGAAAAAGGGACTTTTTGCTTTTTCATGTTATGGATCAGTTGGGCTTAGATACAAGCTGTTGAAACCCTTTACCCCGCTTGGATTTGGTTAATACTTGGTTTATTGGATGCGCACCATTGGATAGTACGTCACCATACTTTAAAACCGGTTCCCACCATTTTTTTTCAGCTTGATTTTTTGATGAAAAACGGACTTTTTGCTTTTTCATGTTATGGATCAGTTGGGCATAGATAAAAGCTGTTGAAACCCTTTACCCCGCTTGGATTTGGTTAATACTTGGTTTATTGGATGCGCACCATTGGATAGTACGTCACCATACTTTAAAACCGGTTCCCACCATTTTTTTCAGCATGACTTTTGATGAAAAAGGGACTTTTTGCTTTTTCATGTTATGGATCAGTTGGGCTTAGATACAAGCTGTTGAAACCCTTTACCCCGCTTGGATTTGGTTAATACTTGGTTTATTGGATGCGCACCATTGGATAGTACGTCACCATACTTTAAAACCGGTTCCCACCATTTTTTTTCAGCTTGATTTTTTGATGAAAAACGGACTTTTTGCTTTTTCATGTTATGGATCAGTTGGGCATAGATAAAAGCTGTTGAAACCCTTTACCCCGCTTGGATTTGGTTAATACTTGGTTTATTGGATGCGCACCATTGGATAGTACGTCACCATACTTTAAAACCGGTTCCCACCATTTTTTTCAGCATGACTTTTGATGAAAAAGGGACTTTTTGCTTTTTCATGTTATGGATCAGTTGGGCTTAGATACAAGCTGTTGAAACCCTTTACCCCGCTTGGATTTGGTTAATACTTGGTTTATTGGATGCGCACCATTGGATAGTACGTCACCATACTTTAAAACCGGTTCCCACCATTTTTTTTCAGCTTGATTTTTTGATGAAAAACGGACTTTTTGCTTTTTCATGTTATGGATCAGTTGGGCATAGATAAAAGCTGTTGAAACCCTTTACCCCGCTTGGATTTGGTTAATACTTGGTTTATTGGATGCGCACCATTGGATAGTACGTCACCATACTTTAAAACCGGTTCCCACCATTTTTTTCAGCATGACTTTTGATGAAAAAGGGACTTTTTGCTTTTTCATGTTATGGATCAGTTGGGCTTAGATACAAGCTGTTGAAACCCTTTACCCCGCTTGGATTTGGTTAATACTTGGTTTATTGGATGCGCACCATTGGATAGTACGTCACCATACTTTAAAACCGGTTCCCACCATTTTTTTTCAGCTTGATTTTTTGATGAAAAACGGACTTTTTGCTTTTTCATGTTATGGATCAGTTGGGCATAGATAAAAGCTGTTGAAACCCTTTACCCCGCTTGGATTTGGTTAATACTTGGTTTATTGGATGCGCACCATTGGATAGTACGTCACCATACTTTAAAACCGGTTCCCACCATTTTTTTCAGCATGACTTTTGATGAAAAAGGGACTTTTTGCTTTTTCATGTTATGGATCAGTTGGGCTTAGATACAAGCTGTTGAAACCCTTTACCCCGCTTGGATTTGGTTAATACTTGGTTTATTGGATGCGCACCATTGGATAGTACGTCACCATACTTTAAAACCGGTTCCCACCATTTTTTTTCAGCTTGATTTTTTGATGAAAAACGGACTTTTTGCTTTTTCATGTTATGGATCAGTTGGGCATAGATAAAAGCTGTTGAAACCCTTTACCCCGCTTGGATTTGGTTAATACTTGGTTTATTGGATGCGCACCATTGGATAGTACGTCACCATACTTTAAAACCGGTTCCCACCATTTTTTTCAGCATGACTTTTGATGAAAAAGGGACTTTTTGCTTTTTCATGTTATGGATCAGTTGGGCTTAGATACAAGCTGTTGAAACCCTTTACCCCGCTTGGATTTGGTTAATACTTGGTTTATTGGATGCGCACCATTGGATAGTACGTCACCATACTTTAAAACCGGTTCCCACCATTTTTTTTCAGCTTGATTTTTTGATGAAAAACGGACTTTTTGCTTTTTCATGTTATGGATCAGTTGGGCATAGATAAAAGCTGTTGAAACCCTTTACCCCGCTTGGATTTGGTTAATACTTGGTTTATTGGATGCGCACCATTGGATAGTACGTCACCATACTTTAAAACCGGTTCCCACCATTTTTTTCAGCATGACTTTTGATGAAAAAGGGACTTTTTGCTTTTTCATGTTATGGATCAGTTGGGCTTAGATACAAGCTGTTGAAACCCTTTACCCCGCTTGGATTTGGTTAATACTTGGTTTATTGGATGCGCACCATTGGATAGTACGTCACCATACTTTAAAACCGGTTCCCACCATTTTTTTTCAGCTTGATTTTTTGATGAAAAACGGACTTTTTGCTTTTTCATGTTATGGATCAGTTGGGCATAGATAAAAGCTGTTGAAACCCTTTACCCCGCTTGGATTTGGTTAATACTTGGTTTATTGGATGCGCACCATTGGATAGTACGTCACCATACTTTAAAACCGGTTCCCACCATTTTTTTCAGCATGACTTTTGATGAAAAAGGGACTTTTTGCTTTTTCATGTTATGGATCAGTTGGGCTTAGATACAAGCTGTTGAAACCCTTTACCCCGCTTGGATTTGGTTAATACTTGGTTTATTGGATGCGCACCATTGGATAGTACGTCACCATACTTTAAAACCGGTTCCCACCATTTTTTTTCAGCTTGATTTTTTGATGAAAAACGGACTTTTTGCTTTTTCATGTTATGGATCAGTTGGGCATAGATAAAAGCTGTTGAAACCCTTTACCCCGCTTGGATTTGGTTAATACTTGGTTTATTGGATGCGCACCATTGGATAGTACGTCACCATACTTTAAAACCGGTTCCCACCATTTTTTTCAGCATGACTTTTGATGAAAAAGGGACTTTTTGCTTTTTCATGTTATGGATCAGTTGGGCTTAGATACAAGCTGTTGAAACCCTTTACCCCGCTTGGATTTGGTTAATACTTGGTTTATTGGATGCGCACCATTGGATAGTACGTCACCATACTTTAAAACCGGTTCCCACCATTTTTTTTCAGCTTGATTTTTTGATGAAAAACGGACTTTTTGCTTTTTCATGTTATGGATCAGTTGGGCATAGATAAAAGCTGTTGAAACCCTTTACCCCGCTTGGATTTGGTTAATACTTGGTTTATTGGATGCGCACCATTGGATAGTACGTCACCATACTTTAAAACCGGTTCCCACCATTTTTTTCAGCATGACTTTTGATGAAAAAGGGACTTTTTGCTTTTTCATGTTATGGATCAGTTGGGCTTAGATACAAGCTGTTGAAACCCTTTACCCCGCTTGGATTTGGTTAATACTTGGTTTATTGGATGCGCACCATTGGATAGTACGTCACCATACTTTAAAACCGGTTCCCACCATTTTTTTTCAGCTTGATTTTTTGATGAAAAACGGACTTTTTGCTTTTTCATGTTATGGATCAGTTGGGCATAGATAAAAGCTGTTGAAACCCTTTACCCCGCTTGGATTTGGTTAATACTTGGTTTATTGGATGCGCACCATTGGATAGTACGTCACCATACTTTAAAACCGGTTCCCACCATTTTTTTCAGCATGACTTTTGATGAAAAAGGGACTTTTTGCTTTTTCATGTTATGGATCAGTTGGGCTTAGATACAAGCTGTTGAAACCCTTTACCCCGCTTGGATTTGGTTAATACTTGGTTTATTGGATGCGCACCATTGGATAGTACGTCACCATACTTTAAAACCGGTTCCCACCATTTTTTTTCAGCTTGATTTTTTGATGAAAAACGGACTTTTTGCTTTTTCATGTTATGGATCAGTTGGGCATAGATAAAAGCTGTTGAAACCCTTTACCCCGCTTGGATTTGGTTAATACTTGGTTTATTGGATGCGCACCATTGGATAGTACGTCACCATACTTTAAAACCGGTTCCCACCATTTTTTTCAGCATGACTTTTGATGAAAAAGGGACTTTTTGCTTTTTCATGTTATGGATCAGTTGGGCTTAGATACAAGCTGTTGAAACCCTTTACCCCGCTTGGATTTGGTTAATACTTGGTTTATTGGATGCGCACCATTGGATAGTACGTCACCATACTTTAAAACCGGTTCCCACCATTTTTTTTCAGCTTGATTTTTTGATGAAAAACGGACTTTTTGCTTTTTCATGTTATGGATCAGTTGGGCATAGATAAAAGCTGTTGAAACCCTTTACCCCGCTTGGATTTGGTTAATACTTGGTTTATTGGATGCGCACCATTGGATAGTACGTCACCATACTTTAAAACCGGTTCCCACCATTTTTTTCAGCATGACTTTTGATGAAAAAGGGACTTTTTGCTTTTTCATGTTATGGATCAGTTGGGCTTAGATACAAGCTGTTGAAACCCTTTACCCCGCTTGGATTTGGTTAATACTTGGTTTATTGGATGCGCACCATTGGATAGTACGTCACCATACTTTAAAACCGGTTCCCACCATTTTTTTTCAGCTTGATTTTTTGATGAAAAACGGACTTTTTGCTTTTTCATGTTATGGATCAGTTGGGCATAGATAAAAGCTGTTGAAACCCTTTACCCCGCTTGGATTTGGTTAATACTTGGTTTATTGGATGCGCACCATTGGATAGTACGTCACCATACTTTAAAACCGGTTCCCACCATTTTTTTCAGCATGACTTTTGATGAAAAAGGGACTTTTTGCTTTTTCATGTTATGGATCAGTTGGGCTTAGATACAAGCTGTTGAAACCCTTTACCCCGCTTGGATTTGGTTAATACTTGGTTTATTGGATGCGCACCATTGGATAGTACGTCACCATACTTTAAAACCGGTTCCCACCATTTTTTTTCAGCTTGATTTTTTGATGAAAAACGGACTTTTTGCTTTTTCATGTTATGGATCAGTTGGGCATAGATAAAAGCTGTTGAAACCCTTTACCCCGCTTGGATTTGGTTAATACTTGGTTTATTGGATGCGCACCATTGGATAGTACGTCACCATACTTTAAAACCGGTTCCCACCATTTTTTTCAGCATGACTTTTGATGAAAAAGGGACTTTTTGCTTTTTCATGTTATGGATCAGTTGGGCTTAGATACAAGCTGTTGAAACCCTTTACCCCGCTTGGATTTGGTTAATACTTGGTTTATTGGATGCGCACCATTGGATAGTACGTCACCATACTTTAAAACCGGTTCCCACCATTTTTTTTCAGCTTGATTTTTTGATGAAAAACGGACTTTTTGCTTTTTCATGTTATGGATCAGTTGGGCATAGATAAAAGCTGTTGAAACCCTTTACCCCGCTTGGATTTGGTTAATACTTGGTTTATTGGATGCGCACCATTGGATAGTACGTCACCATACTTTAAAACCGGTTCCCACCATTTTTTTCAGCATGACTTTTGATGAAAAAGGGACTTTTTGCTTTTTCATGTTATGGATCAGTTGGGCTTAGATACAAGCTGTTGAAACCCTTTACCCCGCTTGGATTTGGTTAATACTTGGTTTATTGGATGCGCACCATTGGATAGTACGTCACCATACTTTAAAACCGGTTCCCACCATTTTTTTTCAGCTTGATTTTTTGATGAAAAACGGACTTTTTGCTTTTTCATGTTATGGATCAGTTGGGCATAGATAAAAGCTGTTGAAACCCTTTACCCCGCTTGGATTTGGTTAATACTTGGTTTATTGGATGCGCACCATTGGATAGTACGTCACCATACTTTAAAACCGGTTCCCACCATTTTTTTCAGCATGACTTTTGATGAAAAAGGGACTTTTTGCTTTTTCATGTTATGGATCAGTTGGGCTTAGATACAAGCTGTTGAAACCCTTTACCCCGCTTGGATTTGGTTAATACTTGGTTTATTGGATGCGCACCATTGGATAGTACGTCACCATACTTTAAAACCGGTTCCCACCATTTTTTTTCAGCTTGATTTTTTGATGAAAAACGGACTTTTTGCTTTTTCATGTTATGGATCAGTTGGGCATAGATAAAAGCTGTTGAAACCCTTTACCCCGCTTGGATTTGGTTAATACTTGGTTTATTGGATGCGCACCATTGGATAGTACGTCACCATACTTTAAAACCGGTTCCCACCATTTTTTTCAGCATGACTTTTAATGAAAAAGGGACTTTTTGCTTTTTCATGTTATGGATCAGTTGGGCTTAGATACAAGCTGTTGAAACCCTTTACCCCGCTTGGATTTGGTTAATACTTGGTTTATTGGATGCGCACCATTGGATAGTACGTCACCATACTTTAAAACCGGTTCCCACCATTTTTTTTCAGCTTGATTTTTTGATGAAAAACGGACTTTTTGCTTTTTCATGTTATGGATCAGTTGGGCATAGATAAAAGCTGTTGAAACCCTTTACCCCGCTTGGATTTGGTTAATACTTGGTTTATTGGATGCGCACCATTGGATAGTACGTCACCATACTTTAAAACCGGTTCCCACCATTTTTTTCAGCATGACTTTTGATGAAAAAGGGACTTTTTGCTTTTTCATGTTATGGATCAGTTGGGCTTAGATACAAGCTGTTGAAACCCTTTACCCCGCTTGGATTTGGTTAATACTTGGTTTATTGGATGCGCACCATTGGATAGTACGTCACCATACTTTAAAACCGGTTCCCACCATTTTTTTTCAGCTTGATTTTTTGATGAAAAACGGACTTTTTGCTTTTTCATGTTATGGATCAGTTGGGCATAGATAAAAGCTGTTG
>JARLTB010000640.1:0-28871 GCA_030141615.1 Unio pictorum
CAATAAACCAAGTATTAACCAAATCCAAGCGGGGTAAAGGGTTTCAACAGCTTTTATCTAAGCCCAACTGATCCATAACATGAAAAACAAAAAAGTCCGTTTTTCATCAAAAGTCATGCTGAAAAAAATGGTGGGAACCGGTTTTAAAGTATGGTGACGTACTATCCAATGGTGCGCAGCCAATAAACCAAGTATTAACCAAATCCAAGCGGGGTAAAGGGTTTCAACAGCTTTTATCTAAGCCCAACTGATCAATAACATGAAAAACAAAAAAGTCCGTTTTTCATCAAAAGTCATGCTGAAAAAAATGGTGGGAACCGGTTTTAAAGTATGGTGACGTACTATCCAATGGTGCGCAGCCAATAAACCAAGTATTAACCAAATCCAAGCGGGGTAAAGGGTTTCAACAGCTTTTATCTAAGCCCAACTGATCCATAACATGAAAAACAAAAAGTCCGTTTTCATCAAAAGTCATGCTGAAAAAAATGGTGGGAACCGGTTTTAAAGTATGGTGACGTACTATCCAATGGTGCGCAGCCAATAAACCAAGTATTAACCAAATCCAAGCGGGGTAAAGGGTTTCAACAGCTTTTATCTAAGCCCAACTGATCCATAACATGAAAAACAAAAAAGTCCGTTTTCATCAAAAGTCATGCTGAAAAAAATGGTGGGAACCGGTTTTAAAGTATGGTGACGTACTATCCAATGGTGCGCAGCCAATAAACCAAGTATTAACCAAATCCAAGCGGGGTAAAGGGTTTCAACAGCTTTTATCTAAGCCCAACTGATCCATAACATGAAAAACAAAAAAGTCCGTTTTTCATCAAAAGTCATGCTGAAAAAAATGGTGGGAACCGGTTTTAAAGTATGGTGACGTACTATCCAATGGTGCGCAGCCAATAAACCAAGTATTAACCAAATCCAAGCGGGTAAAGGGTTTCAACAGCTTTTATCTAAGCCCAACTGATCCATAACATGAAAAACAAAAAAGTCCGTTTTTCATCAAAAGTCATGCTGAAAAAAATGGTGGGAACCGGTTTTAAAGTATGGTGACGTACTATCCAATGGTGCGCAGCCAATAAACCAAGTATTAACCAAATCCAAGCGGGGTAAAGGGTTTCAACAGCTTTTATCTAAGCCCAACTGATCCATAACATGAAAAACAAAAAAGTCCGTTTTTCATCAAAAGTCATGCTGAAAAAAATGGTGGGAACCGGTTTTAAAGTATGGTGACGTACTATCCAATGGTGCGCAGCCAATAAACCAAGTATTAACCAAATCCAAGCGGGGTAAAGGGTTTCAACAGCTTTTATCTAAGCCCAACTGATCCATAACATGAAAAACAAAAAAGTCCGTTTTTCATCAAAAGTCATGCTGAAAAAAATGGTGGAGAACCGGTTTTAAAGTATGGTGACGTACTATCCAATGGTGCGCAGCCAATAAACCAAGTATTAACCAAATCCAAGCGGGGTAAAGGGTTTCAACAGCTTTTATCTAAGCCCAACTGATCCATAACATGAAAAACAAAAAAGTCCGTTTTTCATCAAAAGTCATGCTGAAAAAAATGGTGGAAACCGGTTTTAAAGTATGGTGACGTACTATCCAATGGTGCGCATTCAATAAACCAAGTATTAACCAAATCCAAGCGGGGTAAAGGGTTTCAACAGCTTTTATCTAAGCCCAACTGATCCATAACATGAAAAACAAAAAAGTCCGTTTTTCATCAAAAGTCATGCTGAAAAAAATGGTGGGAACCGGTTTTAAAGTATGGTGACGTACTATCCAATGGTGCGCAGCCAATAAACCAAGTATTAACTAAATCCAAGCGGGGTAAAGGGTTTCAACAGCTTTTATCTAAGCCCAACTGATCCATAACATGAAAAACAAAAAAGTCCGTTTTTCATCAAAAGTCATGCTGAAAAAAATGGTGGGAACCGGTTTTAAAGTATGGTGACGTACTATCCAATGGTGCGCAGCCAATAAACCAAGTATTAACCAAATCCAAGCGGGGTAAAGGGTTTCAACAGCTTTTATCTAAGCCCAACTGATCCATAACATGAAAAACAAAAAAGTCCGTTTTTCATCAAAAGTCATGCTGAAAAAAATGGTGGGAACCGGTTTTAAAGTATGGTGACGTACAATCCAATGGTGCGCAGCCAATAAACCAAGTATTAACCAAATCCAAGCGGGGTAAAGGGTTTCAACAGCTTTTATCTAAGCCCAACTGATCCATAACATGAAAAACAAAAAAGTCCGTTTTTCATCAAAAGTCATGCTGAAAAAAATGGTGGGAACCGGTTTTAAAGTATGGTGACGTACTATCCAATGGTGCGCAGCCAATAAACCAAGTATTAACCAAATCCAAGCGGGGTAAAGGGTTTCAACAGCTTTTATCTAAGCCCAACTGATCCATAACGTGAAAAACAAAAAAGTCCGTTTTTCATCAAAAGTCATGCTGAAAAAAATGGTGGGAACCGGTTTTAAAGTATGGTGACGTACTATCCAATGGTGCGCAGCCAATAAACCAAGTATTAACCAAATCCAAGCGGGGTAAAGGGTTTCAACAGCTTTTATCTAAGCCCAACTGATCCATAACATGAAAAACAAAAAAGTCCGTTTTTCATCAAAAGTCATGCTGAAAAAAATGGTGGGAACCGGTTTTAAAGTATGGTGACGTACTATCCAATGGTGCGCAGCCAATAAACCAAGTATTAACCAAATCCAAGCGGGGTAAAGGGTTTCAACAGCTTTTATCTAAGCCCAACTGATCCATAACATGAAAAACAAAAAAGTCCGTTTTTCATCAAAAGTCATGCTGAAAAAAATGGTGGGAACAGGTTTTAAAGTATGGTGACGTACTATCCAATGGTGCGCAGCCAATAAACCAAGTATTAACCAAATCCAAGCGGGGTAAAGGGTTTCAACAGCTTTTATCTAAGCCCAACTGATCCATAACATGAAAAACAAAAAAGTCCGTTTTTCATCAAAAGTCATGCTGAAAAAAATGGTGGGAACCGGTTTTAAAGTATGGTGACGTACTATCCAATGGTGCGCAGCCAATAAACCAAGTATTAACCAAATCCAAGCGGGGTAAAGGGTTTCAACAGCTTTTATCTAAGCCCAACTGATCCATAACATGAAAAACAAAAAAGTCCGTTTTTCATCAAAAGTCATGCTGAAAAAAATGGTGAGAACCGGTTTTAAAGTATGGTGACGTACTATTCAATGGTGCGCAGCCAATAAACCAAGTATTAACCAAATCCAAGCGGGGTAAAGGGTTTCAACAGCTTTTATCTAAGCCCAACTGATCCATAACATGAAAAACAAAAAAGTCCGTTTTTCATCAAAAGTCATGCTGAAAAAAATGGTGGGAACCGGTTTTAAAGTATGGTGACGTACTATCCAATGGTGCGCATTCAATAAACCAAGTATTAACCAAATCCAAGCGGGGTAAAGGGTTTCAACAGCTTTTATCTAAGCCCAACTGATCCATAACATGAAAAACAAAAAAGTCCGTTTTTCATCAAAAGTCATGCTGAAAAAAATGGTGGGAACCGGTTTTAAAGTATGGTGACGTACTATCCAATGGTGCGCAGCCAATAAACCAAGTATTAACTAAATCCAAGCGGGGTAAAGGGTTTCAACAGCTTTTATCTAAGCCCAACTGATCCATAACATGAAAAACAAAAAAGTCCGTTTTTCATCAAAAGTCATGCTGAAAAAAATGGTGGGAACCGGTTTTAAAGTATGGTGACGTACTATCCAATGGTGCGCAGCCAATAAACCAAGTATTAACCAACTCCAAGCGGGGTAAAGGGTTTCAACAGCTTTTATCTAAGCCCAACTGATCCATAACATGAAAAACAAAAAAGTCCGTTTTTCATCAAAAGTCATGCTGAAAAAAATGGTGGGAACCGGTTTTAAAGTATGGTGACGTACTATCCAATGGTGCGCAGCCAATAAACCAAGTATTAACCAAATCCAAGCGGGGTAAAGGGTTTCCAACAGCTTTTATCTAAGCCCAACTGATCCATAACATGAAAAACAAAAAAGTCCGCTTTTCATCAAAAGTCATGCTGAAAAAAATGGTGAGAACCGGTTTTAAAGTATGGTGACGTACTATCCAATGGTGCGCAGCCAATAAACCAAGTATTAACCAAATCCAAGCGGGGTAAAGGGTTTCAACAGCTTTTATCTAAGCCCAACTGATCCATAACATGAAAAACAAAAAAGTCCGTTTTTCATCAAAAGTCATGCTGAAAAAAATGGTGGGAACCGGTTTTAAAGTATGGTGACGTACTATCCAATGGTGCGCAGCCAATAAACAAAGTATTAACCAAATCCAAGCGGGGTAAAGGGTTTCAACAGCTTTTATCTAAGCCCAACTGATCCATAACATGAAAAACAAAAAAGTCCGTTTTTCATCAAAAGTCATGCTGAAAAAAATGGTGGGAACCGGTTTTAAAGTATGGTGACGTACTATCCAATGGTGCGCAGCCAATAAACCAAGTATTAACCAAATCCAAGCGGGGTAAAGGGTTTCAACAGCTTTTATCTAAGCCCAACTGATCCATAACGTGAAAAACAAAAAAGTCCGTTTTTCATCAAAAGTCATGCTGAAAAAAATGGTGGGAACCGGTTTTAAAGTATGGTGACGTACTATCCAATGGTGCGCAGCCAATAAACCAAGTATTAACCAAATCCAAGCGGGGTAAAGGGTTTCAACAGCTTTTATCTAAGCCCAACTGATCCATAACATGAAAAACAAAAAAGTCCGTTTTTCATCAAAAGTCATGCTGAAAAAAATGGTGGGAACCGGTTTTAAAGTATGGTGACGTACTATCCAATGGTGCGCAGCCAATAAACCAAGTATTAACCAAATCCAAGCGGGGTAAAGGGTTTCAACAGCTTTTATCTAAGCCCAACTGATCCATAACATGAAAAACAAAAAAGTCCGTTTTTCATCAAAAGTCATGCTGAAAAAAATGGTGGGAACCGGTTTTAAAGTATGGTGACGTACTATCCAATGGTGCGCAGCCAATAAACCAAGTATTAACCAAATCCAAGCGGGGTAAAGGGTTTCAACAGCTTTTATCTAAGCCCAACTGATCCATAACATGAAAAACAAAAAAGTCCGTTTTTCATCAAAAGTCATGCTGAAAAAAATGGTGGGAACCGGTTTTAAAGTATGGTGACGTACTATCCAATGGTGCGCAGCCAATAAACCAAGTATTAACCAAATCCAAGCGGGGTAAAGGGTTTCAACAGCTTTTATCTAAGCCCAACTGATCCATAACATGAAAAACAAAAAAGTCCGTTTTTCATCAAAAGTCATGCTGAAAAAAATGGTGGGAACCGGTTTTAAAGTATGGTGACGTACTATCCAATGGTGCGCAGCCAATAAACCAAGTATTAACCAAATCCAAGCGGGGTAAAGGGTTTCAACAGCTTTTATCTAAGCCCAACTGATCCATAACATGAAAAACAAAAAAGTCCGTTTTTCATCAAAAGTCATGCTGAAAAAAATGGTGGGAACCGGTTTTAAAGTATGGTGACGTACTATCCAATGGTGCGCAGCCAATAAACCAAGTATTAACCAAATCCAAGCGGGGTAAAGGGTTTCAACAGCTTTTATCTAAGCCCAACTGATCCATAACATGAAAAACAAAAAAGTCCGTTTTTCATCAAAAGTCATGCTGAAAAAAATGGTGGGAACCGGTTTTAAAGTATGGTGACGTACTATCCAATGGTGCGCAGCCAATAAAATAAGTATTAACCAAATCCAAGCGGGGTAAAGGGTTTCAACAGCTTTTATCTAAGCCCAACTGATCCATAACATGAAAAACAAAAAAGTCCGTTTTTCATCAAAAGTCATGCTGAAAAAAATGGTGGGAACCGGTTTTAAAGTATCGTGACGTACTATCCAATGGTGCGCAGCCAATAAACCAAGTATTAACCAAATCCAAGCGGGGTAAAGGGTTTCAACAGCTTTTATCTAAGCCCAACTGATCCATAACATGAAAAACAAAAAAGTCCGTTTTTCATCAAAAGTCATGCTGAAAAAAATGGTGGGAACCGGTTTTAAAGTATGGTGACGTACTATCCAATGGTGCGCAGCCAATAAACCAAGTATTAACCAAATCCAAGCGGGGTAAAGGGTTTCAACAGCTTTTATCTAAGCCCAACTGATCCATAACATGAAAAACAAAAGAGTCCGTTTTTCATCAAAAGTCATGCTGAAAAAAATGGTGGGAACCGGTTTTAAAGTATGGTGACGTACTATCCAATGGTGCGCAGCCAATAAACCAAGTATTAACCAAATCCAAGCGGGGTAAAGGGTTTCAACAGCTTTTATCTAAGCCCAATTGATCCATAACATGAAAAACAAAAAAGTCCGTTTTTCATCAAAAGTCATGCTGAAAAAAATGGTGGGAACCGGTTTTAAAGTATGGTGACGTACTATCCAATGGTGCGCAGCCAATAAACCAAGTATTAACCAAATCCAAGCGGGGTAAAGGGTTTCAACAGCTTTTATCTAAGCCCAACTGATCCATAACATGAAAAACAAAAAAGTCCGTTTTTCATCAAAAGTCATGCTGAAAAAAATGGTGGGAACCGGTTTTAAAGTATGGTGACGTACTATCCAATGGTGCGCAGCCAATAAACCAAGTATTAACCAAATCCAAGCGGGGTAAAGGGTTTCAACAGCTTTTATCTAAGCCCAACTGATCCATAACATGAAAAACAAAAAAGTCCGTTTTTCATCAAAAGTCATGCTGAAAAAAATGGTGGGAACCGGTTTTAAAGTATGGTGACGTACTATCCAATGGTGCGCAGCCAATAAACCAAGTATTAACCAAATCCAAGCGGGGTAAAGGGTTTCAACAGCTTTTATCTAAGCCCAACTGATCCATAACATGAAAAACAAAAAAGTCCGTTTTTCATCAAAAGTCATGCTGAAAAAAATTGTGGGAACCGGTTTTAAAGTATGGTGACGTACTATCCAATGGTGCGCAGCCAATAAACCAAGTATTAACCAAATCCAAGTGGGGTAAAGGGTTTCAACAGCTTTTATCTAAGCCCAACTGATCCATAACATGAAAAACAAAAAAGTCCGTTTTTCATCAAAAGTCATGCTGAAAAAAATGGTGGGAACCGGTTTTAAAGTATGGTGACGTACTATCCAATGGTGCGCAGCCAATAAACCAAGTATTAACCAAATCCAAGCGGGGTAAAGGGTTTCAACAGCTTTTATCTAAGCCCAACTGATCCATAACATGAAAAACAAAAAAGTCCGCTTTTCATCAAAAGTCATGCTGAAAAAAATGGTGAGAACCGGTTTTAAAGTATGGTGACGTACTATCCAATGGTGCGCAGCCAATAAACCAAGTATTAACCAAATCCAAGCGGGGTAAAGGGTTTCAACAGCTTTTATCTAAGCCCAACTGATCCATAACATGAAAAACAAAAAAGTCCGTTTTTCATCAAAAGTCATGCTGAAAAAAATGGTGGGAACCGGTTTTAAAGTATGGTGACGTACTATCCAATGGTGCGCAGCCAATAAACCAAGTATTAACCAAATCCAAGCGGGGTAAAGGGTTTCAACAGCTTTTATCTAAGCCCAACTGATCCATAACATGAAAAACAAAAAAGTCCGTTTTTCATCAAAAGTCATGCTGAAAAAAATGGTGGGAACCGGTTTTAAAGTATGGTGACGTACTATCCAATGGTGCGCAGCCAATAAACCAAGTATTAACCAAATCCAAGCGGGGTAAAGGGTTTCAACAGCTTTTATCTAAGCCCAACTGATCCATAACGTGAAAAACAAAAAAGTCCGTTTTTCATCAAAAGTCATGCAGCAGCAGAGAGGGTGAACCCTACAACGTTTTTAGACAAAATTTGATTGAAATCCTAAAACGAGCCATCCTATAATCTCATTTTAACCAAAAAAAGGACGAACCCTACAACGTTTTCAGACAAAAAATTGATTGAATCCGTCCTATAATCTCATTTTAACCAAAAAAAGGGTGAACCCTACAACGTTTTTAAACAAAAAATTGATTGAAATCTTAATGAAATCACATTTTAACTAAAAAAATGAAAACGGAGATTTTTACGATTTTTTAATTAATTTTGGTCGCAACTTGTTGTCATCCACCCTCTCTGCTGCTAAGGGAGATAAATTCTTTATAGATTAATCTGCCACAACTTATAACATTTACCTACTAAGTTCCCTTGTATTATGACGTCAAAGGAATTTGTCGCCTGCTATATTACCTGTAACTAGGCGCGCCCACGTGACTGTAATGGAGAACATGAGTTTCGAGAATAAAACTTTTTATTGTCGCTTGTGGGCTAAAACTGAATTATTTAAATAGCTGTATTTTTATTTATCTACATATCTCATGTGTGGGGGTGGGTGGACTAGCAGTAAAGCAGACAGCTAACTCGTTCTTTTCAGTACAGACATTTCTTTATAATCTACGCATTACCTATGTTCGCTCAGCCGGAACGCGAGTGTTTTCCTATTCATTGAAGTAGGTGGGCGTGGTTAAAATTCCTTGTATACAGCTCTTTATGAATGTATTTTATCTAGAGAATTATAACAGAGTATATAAAACGCTGTTTTATTTAACAACTAAAATGTTGCAGCATAAAATTGTCTATTTTAAAAATCTCTTATTGTTAAGTATATCAGAAGATATATATATATTAAAAAATCTCTATTCTGTATGACAGCTCCGTGGTGTAATGGTATATCGTGTTTGTCTTGTAAACATAGATCTATCAACTACGTGTGTTCGGTCCCCATAGCAGATACATTATTTGATGGCGAAACGGAAGATGTTTTTTTCTATTAATTGGGGGGGAGGGGCGATCCCCCTCAGCCAAACCAACATTGTAACTCATGCTATCGCATTCTCGGTAGCGTGGGTTGGTGTTTTTTCCAACTCATGCAACCATGAATTAGATTTCATGGGTTGCCATGTTGGTTTGGTTTACCACGCCCACATCATACCATCATCGTTCCATTGAATTATAATCCATCCTTAATTAAGTTAATTAAGTACATGTTATGCCTAAAATTTGCCGCAACACTCGAGCGGAGATATATATGGCATTGTGCCGTCCATGTTGTGACGTCCCCCCCAAGCATATCTTCTGGGCGGTCTAAGATGGCGTTTGCCACCTTAGGCCTCCCGCCGGAGATGTATGTTTCGGGTCCCCTTGGGCTTACTTGGATGCGAAGGCACCCAAGGAGTTCCAAAGATGTGTTGTCATATATGTTTTGTTTTTTTTTAATAATTAGAGATACAGTATACTATATTTATAATAAATATAAATAATGGATATCAATGATGTAAATGCTATAATTGCTGAAATCTCAAATTTAAATAATAAAGGGGTATTATTATCTGAAAGTCTCGACTGTGACAGGATTACCTCGGAATATGAAGATATTGAGTATCAGTCTAGTAAGGGTCGTTATGTTTTACCTAGGATGTACAGGCTCGTGAAAGGAATTCAAAAATCCATCAATGCTTGTTTGTACGGTAACGACATTAATGTATTCATAACGCTATTTAGCACCGTTGAAGCAATACGTCAAAAGCTCGGCCAAGAGTATCAAAAACGAGCTGAAATTAGTTCTAAGGTTCGTGATCTTAGAAAAATGTTAAACGAGGAGCGACCAGTATCTTAACCACGTGGGTGTTACTAAAAAAAATAATAGGCTTTCAGTAATTTTTATTAAAAATAAATTTTTTTTTAGCGTTTTTTGTAACACTTACATAGGATTTTCTCCTGAAAGGATACTCATCAGTTTGGACTTGCTCATGCAGTTATGTGCATAATGGATGATCTGGTCGTAGTAGCAAGTAATCACCGCGACGCCTCCATTTTCACGTAATTGTTCTTGTTGCCGCGTCGTTAACACAAATCGTTCATCGCCATTCTCAGATATTACAATTCTGAAATCCCCAGCGATGTTATTTCTGAAACACTCGCGGATAGCGTCGTACAGTTTAACCCTGTCGAAGATGAATACGTTAGCTTGATGGTACATTATTTAATAACTAAGTTATTTAATAACTAAGCTTTTAATTGTGATAGTTTTACATTTGAAAAATTAGTTCATAAACAATATATGGTAGGTGAATCGCTTACAACTAGATTAGCCCGAGAGCGGCTAGCAGCAATTAAAAAGTTTATACCGGTTCGAGACAGACTTCGCGAGAAACTTCAACAACGACAACAAGCGCAGACTGACTTTTCTGTGTCAAGTGAACAACTGTTTACTCCGATAACAAGTGCGACCAAAGATGTGAAAACAGCAACTGAACGAGCAATATACGGAGATATTCCTAAGGAAGGCAAGCGACGAGAAGTGCCTGTTCTTGGTGTGCTTGAAAAGATAGCAGCAGAGACCGGACAAACACGCGCAGGGATACAACAGTTATCCAGTGATATAAAAACTCAACGCGAAATTGAAGAACGCGAAGAAGCAGCTGCAGGAAGAGACTATTCACCTGAAAGTATATTTACAATCGCAGCATTAAATAGAATTGAAAAACTCGGTACGGATTACGAATTAGCTGATTTTGCTAGAGAAAATTTTCCAAAGGGTATAAGAGAGAATTTATTAAAAGACGAGTTTAAAAGTTTTATAAAAAGCAAAGACACTTGGGCATCAAAAATATATTTAGCGAAACATGGCGGGAATAAAATCACAGCGTTGCAGCACCCTGGTTATAATAACTTTCTAGCTGTGGTTAAAGGCGGTCTACAACCACCACCTTATATGGAGGATCCAATCCCGGAACAAATAGACATAAAAGCAGAAGCCGGTTCTAAGAAAACAAGCGGAAAAGGATATTCGATTAAAAATCCAAAGGATGTCTTTCACTCTACAGTGACATGCCCTGGTAACATTCTAAGTGATATATCACGGTTAGAGGTTCTCATCGGAGGGAAACGAGCCGGAAATAACTCACCGGAAGTAATTAATGAAGCAGCTGATATCTGTAGACGATTATTTGCCGGCGGTATCATGGACATTGATGTATATCGAGAACTTATTGCTGAATTAGTTGAAAATCACAACGATGACAACGTCATTGATGATGAAAATCCAATGGATGTAAGCGATTAATCACTAATTGAAAAACTACTAGTTTTATAACAAGATGATTATACACTACAACCATGATAAACCAGTAAGCGTCTACGTGGTGAACTCACGATTGCCTGTTTATAGAGCATATTACGGAGATGGTTTCGGCAATACCATTGCGGGGTTATTTACAAGAATGGCTCCCAAGGTGGCGCCGTTAGCTAAACAATTATCAATGAAAGCCATTGATGCTATTCGTGATAAGGGAATCAATTTCGTTGGAAATCTTGCAGGAAAGGCATTTTCTGCCGCGAAAGATAAAATAGCATCATTGGTACGAAAGAAACCAGGAATGACTTCGTCAGTGGTGAAACCACTAGTGCTGCCATCAACTACAGTGATGCCTGCAAAAATCAGCAAAGCAATAAATAGTGCAGTGGAAGAAAAACTAGCGCAATTGACTTCGTCACCACCGGTAACAGATAGCGCTATCATGAACGCGATAGCAGGAAGTGGTTTGAAACAAAAAAGAAATTCGAAAAATTTTCAACGACGATAATTATTGCTTTGCAATTCACCAATTGAAAACACTAGTATTTTAATAAAATGTTTAAACGAACAGCTGATCCCGCGTTAGATATGGAAGCCCCAGTGCGCAAAGATGATTCCGTCCGCGATTATCAATACTATTCCTATCATGCAATACAACCCGACCTACGATCGCGAATTGAACTTCAAGTTCAAGATACCAGTAAATACTTTTTGCCATGTGAAGCATTTATTGAAATCGAGGGAAAACTTGTAACAAATGTTGCAGCTGATACCCTATATGCAAATGATCCAAATATCCGAGTTGGTTTCGTCAACAATGGTATAATGGCGTTATTTGAAAGTGCAAGATATCTCATTGATGGAAAAGAAATTGAATCAATAGACCGTGAAGTTGATGTTGCAACAACAATAATCGGGCTAGCAAGATACTCCGATGATTATACAAGATCGGCTGGTCCGTCTATGATGTTTGCAAAGGATACCTCTGATAACGCTGACCACCTTCAATACATTAAAGTGTTAACACCGCAAGACACTTCAGTTGATAATCAACGAGAAGCAACTAATCCAGAACGTCGAGCTAGACCAGGAGCTGCGTTTGATATTCTTGGAGGCGTTAATGGTAATTTCAATTTAGGATTTGCAACACGAAAATTAGCATTGCAAGAACAGCAGCGATATTTTTCATGTGCGATTCCACTCCATCATATATTTGGATTCTGCAGAAATGTAAGAAAAGTCATCTATGGAGCCAAACACACAATCGCATTAGTACGAAAAGGCAATGACAATGATGCAATTTGGCGTACTGGTGCCGATGAAGGTAAAGTTGTTTTGAGTAAAATAGTATTATGGATGCCAGTAATGACTCCATCAATTACCACGGAAGAGCGGCTGCTCTCATTTATGGAAACAGGTGGTAAATCATTGCTAAGTTGGCTAACAACAACGACTGATGCTAAAGAGGATAATGTTAATGGTACATTTACATGGCACCTGGCATCAAAACAAGGCGTTTCAGCTCCACGTCATATATTTATAGCGCTGCAGAATAGGAATCGATTAGGTTCCCAAGAACGCAGTCATATGATATTTGATCGGTTAGGGGTAAGTGAGGTTTCACTGAGAATAAACGGACAACAAGAACCATCTGAGGATATACAGCTTAATTACGGAAACAACCAAATAGCACGTGTGTATCATCGGATGCTGTCATATATGGGTCGTGATCAAAATGTTGATACCGGTTTGCAAATATCGCAACTCGATTTTAAGAACTTGTATCCAATTTATTACTTTTCACTGGAACATCTTGATTTAACAAGACAATCCGTTGTTGACATACATTTTAGGGCTCGTATAGATCCTGGCGGTGTTGATTATAGAGCGGTTGCTGTTATTCTCAGCGACAAATCAATGTTGTTAGAAGGGGCTGGCGGACGAATGAGACTCGTTGATGCACCAGTAGAAAATCTATGATTGAAATCGTAAACGATTTTCACAATTAGATCAATTGAAAGCATAAATGTGTTTTACAATAAAATGCCATATAGTGTTGTTAGTGTCAAGCTGACTGATGGTCAGGTCAAGAAATTGCGATCAAAATCCGCTAAAGAATGTGGAACCACAATAACGTTAAAACCAGCGCAGATGTCTGGCGGTACACATAAAATATCACTGACGGATCGTCAAATAAAACATTTCAATGATGCAATGAAAAAACGGCGAGGAGTTCAAATAGAATTTTCAAAAGCCGCAGTCGCGAACATGATAAAATCAGGTGGTATATTTCCATTGTTAGCCGCAATACCAGCATTGATTGCAGCGGCTGCCCCAGCGGTGGCGAAAGCGGCAGCGTTGGGAGCCGTTGGGACCGCGGCAGGGATGGCGTTGAAAAAGGCAACTGGGAAAGGATATAAAAAAAAGGGAAAGGGGTTGTACCTACCAGGAACCCCGTATTCATGGTACAGCGGGAAATCCGTGAACGGATCGGGTCTAAGAAGAATACCAGGAACGGTTTATTAATTCAGAAATCTTCGATTTCCGAATCTTCGATGGTTCCCATGTCCAATTTTGATTTAATTGATGCTGCTAAAAAACTAGCGATAAAAAACTTCAGAGGGGTTTTTATGAGAGATCAATTACCGAGAAAACCAAATAACGTTGAAACCGGTATTATCAATCTTGATAACAGCAGCGGATCGGGAACTCACTGGGTTGCATACGCGATTGATCCACGTGGGATTGTCTATTTCGATTCATATGGGTTAGCTCCACCAAGCGAGTTTATGCGGTATATAAATTCTTCGATGAAACTCAAAAAGTTTCCGATTTTTTATTCCACGCTGCCAACACAACAATTAAATGATCCACCGATATGCGGCCGTGAAGTATTAAATGTCCTCGCGGAGATTTCATTAAAATCCTTTGGATCTCCGTGGAAACCACCTCATCTGGTTGTAAACGAATACACGAGTGGGAAATTACAAGGATCAATAAATTGAAAACACAAGTTACGATAACAATAATGATTGATATTTGGGGACAATCTCTGTCAATGTCGGAACCCACCGCGGAAACATCTGCGGGTTCTATCGAGGATGTAAAAAAAATAATTGAAGATGAAATCGCTGAGATGTTAAATTTAGTAAATGTTGACCCGAACGAATTAGTTGTATTTCAAGACAAACAGGGTAAATTGAAAAGCAGTAATATATCCGTGAATGACATTTTGATACGGCAGAGTGATGCCGCTGAAAACTCTATTGCGCTTTATTCCAGCGGTGGACAACTTAAACCTGGTAATCTTATTTCTACGATCACCGACGCGATTGCTACCAACGAACGTGAGCTGAATGATCTTATACGAGGTTATAATAATTTTCGCAAAAATGTCGTACATAAATTCTTTGGAACCCCGCTTGTTGTTGGCATGACTCTAGCTGAAATTAAAGACTTGTTGAATTCATTCTTCGCTAACAAGGAAGCTGGAAGGATGATGACTGCTTCAGAAATCAAGGCAAATTATCTCGAGATTTTTAAACTAAAAGAAGATCAAAAACCCATTAACGACGTCATTGTTAGGTTTTTTGGATCCCCACCTGTGGCAGACTCGACTCTCGCTGAAATCAGCGAGTTTATTATCAGGCATACTCACAATGCCTACGTCGCTAATAATTTCTTTGGTGTCCCGGCTACATCTACGATGACTCTCAACGATATTAATATGTTTATGGTGAGACAAACAACACTTAATACCATCGTGGATAAATTCTTGGGGAGAACACGTGAATCTGAAACAACATCGTTGACAGGCCCGACCCTCGCTGAAGTTAAAAAAGCTATTGACGAACAAAAATCCACTAATGAAATGGTTAATAATTTCTTTGAGAGTTCTAAAAATTACAATATCACGACGACATATTCTCAACTCGACGCGAATTATAGATCCCAAACAGGTTTTGGAATTAACCTCCTTGTGGTTTCATTTTTTAAACGCCACGATATAAAGACGATGAAGTATACCGAAATCAATAAAACCTATTCCGACGTTATTGACGATATTATTAAATTAAAGGAAGATCAAAAACCAGTCAATGACATTGTTGATAAGTTTTTTGGTGTCCCGGCTACATCTACGATGACTCTCAAAGATATTTACAATGATATTCTTAAACTAAAAGAAACCTTTGAAAAGGTAAAGATTCCGCATCCACACGGAAGCATTGAAAATATCGTGTATACGGTCGATTATGGGACCTTTGATTGGGTAAAAGAATCTAATGTTAGATTGCCAATCGATATCGGGGAGGGGTCCAATGGTATCTACAGGATGACGTTAGTCTCTACCAAGCAATTTGATATCATCGTGAAAGGTAAAACCTACTTTGGTGGCACCGCGACAGTAATTATCAATGGTAAAGAAGAATTTGAGATTGTCGCGGTTGATAGTACAATTAGATTACCAATACACTGGTGTTTAGAACTCGTATATCATTTTTCCGGCTGAAGTACTAGCAATTCCCGCTAACGATGACAAATAATTGAAAACACTAGCGGGTTTAAAATAACAATGACTTTGTCATCGACGCAATGTCGCTATGATCAGGTCAGAGAATTTCAGACTAGACTCAAAACCCTCACTGAGGAGTATCAAATAAAAATAAAAAAATACCGACGAAGAATCACCGCAATTGATGTTATTATGTACTCGGTGTCAAGCGTTCTCACTGGCGCCGGAATAATACTTGCATCGGTTATAATGATTGCCCCGGTCGTAGTTCCAATTTGCATTTCTGCGGTGGCTACAATCGGGGGTATATCAACCGGGATAGCAAAAAAGATATCATCATGCAGCCAGAGTAAACTGCAGAATTACTTACTTCAATTTCATATTGCATCAACCGCATATTCGCAATTATCATTGATGATATCATCGTCACTCGATAATACAATTATATCAGATAGTGAATTCTCAGCGATGGTCAGTATTTTTGATTCAGCGATATCAAAATTAGAGCAACAACATGAATATAATAACAATGACAACACCGATGGAATCAGAAAACACAAACCCAAAAAAAACCAAAATGATCTCAATAATCTCAACCATACCAGATTGTGAGTTCTCAGTGATGGTCAGTATTTATGATTCCTCGATACCAAAATTAGAAATAAATCATGAGTATAATAACAATGACAACACCGATGGAATTACTTCAACGAGTAGTGGAGAACACGAACCCAGTACAAACAAGCATGATATCAATAACATCAACGAGTCCTGAATTTAGTGTGAACTTCCCTTCTCCGATTCCAGTGCGTGAGATCGCGCTGGCAAAATTACGAGTATATCATAGCTGGCCTAATATCAGATCGGTTGCATTTGGTGGTCAGCAACCCAATAACACACTGGTGTTCTCGTATAAGAATAAACCCGATGGTACTCCAGAGTGGGAAACTGTTTCGTTACCAACTGGGTCGTACCAAATTAAGCAAATCGATGCTGAAATTCAGCGTAGAATAAAATCAATCACTGGAAAAGAATCAAAAATAGCTATTAATCTTCATCAACCGACGCTCTCGTCGTCGATCGAAATAAGCACAGAGGGATACATTGTAGATATATATAACAGCTCGTTAAGAACAGTGTTAGGATGGCCTGAAAAACCACCGGAAAAATCCGCCACCGACTTAACCACGGACGTAAAATCATATCATGAAATCAATCCCAGTTATCGAGATAATTTATCTGATATAAGAAAAGGAAGAATCGGCGATAGATTTATATTTACCAACAAAGACACATTGCAATGGGATTTTATCATTAAAAGAACAACCGACTCATCTGTTACTATTTCATTTACGCTAACTGACGTCCGTGGTTATTTTAATGAAATTAAACAATTATATGACACACAACTAGAACAACTACGGAAAACAAAATCGCAAAAACATGTTGAAATAATAAATCAACTTATATCGGACATGGAATATATCTATGAACTAATTATTCAAACAATAATTAATGACAACAGCGACAATAAACAACGATTCCTAACCGATTACAATATCACAGAGGACAATCTACGTAATTTCAAGTTTCCCGGGTACAAAGCTGATGAACTAGCAAGAATTGTTAAAACCGATATCAAGGCGCTACAAAAACAAGATCCATCCGTCCTCCTCAAATATAATAATGACCCAGATGGCGGTGGTAGGCATATCGCTCCGTTCAACGTGAATATATCCTCAGTGATTGCGCTTAATTTAGTATGTGATGCAATTGAAGGAAGCTATCAAATTAATCTCGAACGATCAAATCAAGCTCAGCAAGGATATATTCTTTATTCGTTTGCACCAACAGCTCCTCCAGGATTCCTAATTATTGAGAACCCAATTAATCCTGTCTACATGCGATGCCATAATAATTCGTTAACGAGAATTAATTTCAAACTCACCGACCAGTCAAATAATCTGATTGATTTACAAGAAGAGGTGTTAGCGATTAGTCTGTTTGTAAAGTCGTAAAGACTTTCAATCCTAAAAATCTTCGATTTTCAACAAAGGATTTTCATCCCCCCAGACAAGGTCTGGGACAAGGTCTGGGACAAGGTCTGGGACAAGGTCTGGGACAAGGTCTGGGACAAGGTCTGGGACACGATATCGTATCGGACTAGATCAAATTTTCGGTTGAACTCGTAAAAGAATTATTAACCCACAAATGAAACATTTGCAGCAGCAGCAGAGAGGGTGATGACCACATCGTGCAACCTTGAATCGTTTAGGTGTATACGAATTTTATTTTATGACCATTTTTTTTAGACAGAGCAGTTTTAATTATATTTTCTGAAACAAATCGTATTGAAGCCCTACAAATGTCAAAGTATCTACTGGCTTCATTTATCGATTGAAAGCTTCTCTCTTCATTATTTTCTAAATCAAACGATTTGACCCCCCTAGGGGTTTTTGCATGTTTGCCAGTTCCACCTAATTTTGCATTCCGACTTTGTGAGACGGCTTGAAGATTCACAAGACAATTATCAGTCTTCACGCCATTTATGTGATCAATCACAAATCCGTCTTCGATTAATCCATTATGACATTCAAAAATAATTCTGTGACAGAGATATGTTTTATTTCTAGCACTAAACAACAAATACCCCATATTATTTAGATATCCAACCGGGTTTTTTAGTCTGCGGTGCCTGACAACACCATCACTGGAGGCTTCGTAATTAACGAGCACTGGATGAGGTCTGAAATCTTGGCTCATTTATATAATAATATTACTTGTCTAATTTATTATTTGCTTTAATTATAAGTCTATCAATGTAGTCTTGAGGGGTTTTGATGATTTTGTCCTTGATTTTATCAAGGACGTTAGGGTCAATGATTCGTTTGTCATAGTAGCGTTTTAGTTCCCTGTATCGTTTACCCCCACAAGCAAGACACAACTGCGATTTTCCTCTAACGCCCACCCCACATTGGAGGCATGGGAGAGGGCCAAAACTTCCTCGCCTAACGCTTTGTAAATGATACCCACAGAATTCGCTTCTGCATGATTTGTTACACGGGGTTGTTGATCCAATCATTAGCCACTTGCAGTGATTCATTATACTATATTTTTCTATTTAAATACTTGTTTTAATTATAACATGAAGGAATTAAGGAAAACGCCTTCGAAAAATGCTGAATTCAATGCTGATAAGGAGTTTAAGAGATTATTGAAAATCAATCCTAGATTTAATCTCGATAGACCCAAAAAACGTCCAATAGACGGAAACATGAAAGAGTTTAAGAGATTATTGAAAATCAATCCTAGATTTAATCTCGATAAACCCAAAAAACGTAACAAAATTAATCTCAAACGTCCAACAGACGGAAACATGAAAGAGTTTAAGAGATTATTGAAAATCAATCCTAGATTTAATCTCGATAAACCCAAAAAACGTAACAAACGTCCAAGAGACGGAAACATGAAAGAGTTTAAGAGATTATTGAAAATCAGTCCTAGATTTAATCTCGATAGACCCAAAAAACGTAACAAAATCAATCTCGATAAACCAAAAAAAACGTCCAAGAAATTATCCTGGAAAGATGCTCAATTCAATCTCGATATAGTTTCTAATACACCCAAGAATACAATTCTTGATAAAGCCATGATTAGTAAAATCAGAGATTGTTTCAATGAATTTAAGCGTGATGGAGCATCCTATTGTTGGTCAACATTTCGAATTGATGGTGTTGTTGACGCTACCATGAATGATGAAAAAGCAGCAGTGATAATTTCACGTGTTGGGGAAAAACGGTATTTTTTCCGAATCAAATTCATTATTGAAGTCGATGGCAAATGGATTATTAGGGATAAATTTGAACCAATCCTCAAGAATAAAAAAGCTGTCATTGTGAGTAGAGATTCCAAACCAGGGATTCTAACCGGCATTGACAAACCATACTACGAAAGATCTTATCCCGTAACAGCAATGGTTTATGGGATATATCCGTTAAATGATAAACCCGATATCGCAAAACTAGCTCCTATGAAATATTCGTCAGGGCTTAATTGTGTAGCAACACGGGTAATGGAGCACTTCACAAATGCATCCCGAGGAAATAAACTAACTGATCTGCGACGTAGGAAAATAACCGAGTGGGAACTGACAGTGAAACAGAACGGTGCAAAGATTTCTGATATAGCTAAGTTAGAAACATCATTAAGATTTCCAATAACAGTTATGACGATAACCGGAGAGGTTTTATACGAACCGAAATATAACAAAAATGGAGCACCAATACAAATTATTGATCATAACAAACACGCGTGGACACCTGCGGTAACAGTATTTCCACGAGAACGAACCGTGAAATATATCCCTAAGGAGTTCGTCCGGGATGTTTTCTATGAAGAGAGATTATTTGATGCTATTCATGCGTTGTGTAAAGATGATCCTGTGTCAGTGTGGTTACTTAGAAGTGATGAAGATCCCGAAATAGGATTTGATCAATTTGTAAAACCAAATGGTGAATTATATCGCGTTGAAGAATTAGATAACAGAATGAGAAAAATTGCTAGTGATTTTTCACCAGATAGTTCCCATGAAAAACTTTTCACGGATAGTTTTACTATTCCATCAGTGGTAGCTCACTTCGCAAGAGAAAAAAACTCATGGCGTCCAACACGAAGTGATTTTCTCGAGGATGTTAAATTGAGTTGCGTCGAATTTGGTCATGGAGGACTGTGGAATACGAATTACTCACGTGATGGTATGATTTCAATTGATATATCCGCGTGTTACCCCGGAAGTTTTCTCGGATATGGGGAATGCGCTGAGTACTTCAAACGATTTGGACATCCCACGCATGAAATGACTCGTGTTGCGATTAATGGACCATTGCCTGATTTTGATTTAACCGGATTCGCTCGTGTGATATCATTCGAATTAGCTACAGGGTTACATCCGTGTAGTTATGTTTGGCTCGGTAAACACCTATCTGAAAAGGCCTGGATGCCAATAGTGCTATTGAGATATATGATTGATTGTGGTATGCTAATATCGTTGATTGTTTCCGAGGCTATTATATGCTATCGAGCTCAGAAAGAAGTTTGGCTACCACAACCCGATCTAGATCGTATAATTAGCGAATTGCGAAAACAATTCCCTGATCGAAATTCGAAGAATTTTAATGAAGAACAAATCATGAATTGGTCTAAGAAGTTATTTGAAATTAAAAAAGAACAAGCAAAGGATCTCGGACGAAGAATAATCGGTAAATTTACCCAGGGTGGACGATACGACAACGCAAAATACTCTTCGCGGTTGATCACAGATGTCGCTGAATACGATTTTATTGTAGCGGATTTAATGAAGCAGGGAAAACTTGTATCCCGTAAGGATGCTTTTCTATCCAATGGTGAGAAAATGGGTACGGTTGTTACCTACTGTGATGGATATAATTCCCAGTACACACATTTGAGAAGTTCAATGCTAGCCTATGCTTCTATTAATCTATTTTCGATGATAAATAGATTTCCTAATACCGCGGTTAGAGTGGCCACTGATTCGATGTATATACACAATAAATACAAATCAGCTGTAGCTAAATTCACAGATCCCGAGGAAGCGTGGGGGCGTTGGCGATTTAAAAAGGAGATGCTACATGAGTATTGTGAATCCGCAGACGTTGCCATGGATGATAAATATCTTTGTTGTAACCGCGCTGAAATTCAATCAGAATTTTCTAATGCACCACCGGTATCTGATCCAATCTGTAGATATAAAACAGTTTATTTAAACGGTTGTGGTGGGTCAGGAAAGACAACTCGTGCAATTGAATTATTTCGTCGTGGTGGAAATACTTGTATTTCTACTAACATGATTGTGCTAACACCGACTCACAGACTCGCCAGAGAGATGATACAGCGAGGGGTAAATGCTTGTACTTACCATAGTTTCTTTCGATGGAAGGGTGACAAATGGACTCCTGAGCGTATGGGTGATAAATTCATTCCTGAAATCATAATTTGGGATGAAATATGCACAGTGTCATTAGATGTATTACAAATATTTCTCGAGTGGTTGTTAAACAAAAACACAAAAGTCGTCATGTGCGGTGATCACGGCCAACCACCACCATTTGTCGGTGCATCTCCACATGAATGGCTAAGGGGTTTTGTAGACTACTATGAAGAAATCACCACTGATTATAGATCACTTGATGAACGATTACGAGAATTTAAGAAACTAATTAGATTACAACCGGATAGAATCCAGTGCGAAATAGCGCGTGAAGTGATTTCAGAAACTCAAATAAACGATTTCTGGGAAACATGGAGACCAAATGATTTGATAATTGCAAGTAGAAAAATAGTCAGGGATACACTTCAGATGAAGTTATTTGAATTACATAAAGAAAAATTTGCAACGCTTCCAGTATCCCTTTGTTATAGGCCATCGGATACACGAAAACAGAACACTGAAGTTGATATTCCAGGACAGAGTGAAAAACAAATTCTCGTATTAAATGATATTGTGCTGGTTGATATCAATGTCGTTGAAGATGCATTGCGTGCTAATAAATCCCCGTGGACTCTAGGATACGCAGCAACAATACACTCTTCACAGGGATTGACTATATCGGATACAATTGTTTGGATGGTGGATAATCACATCGAATGGTCGAATTTAGTCTATCTCGCAGTATCCAGAGTACGAAACATAAATCAACTTCGAAGAATTGTCCTCGATGATAATGACACCACAATAAATGATATTGATGTTAGCATCATTAATAAAAAACTCTCCGGTTACAAACAACAGGACAAAAAAAAACAACGAGAATTTGATATTGATGCTGAATTAATAATCACTTTGAAGAAACAACAGAATAATCACTGCGCGAGTTGCAATTGTATAATGCGTTGGCAGTATTCGGATAAGGATCCTCGCCAATTCACCGTAGACAGAAAAAATAACAGTCTCGGTCATGTCAGAAATAATGTGATGTTGACTTGTCTTGAGTGCAATAGACGCAACGGTGCTAGTTAAGACCATGCGGTGGTAATTGAGTATCCTCGGGAATTACCTGTAGTTGTTGTCGAGTAAAACCCCGCTGAGGGGCAGTTGAATCCAGTTTATAGATTGCTGGTCTACCCGTAGATCGTGTTATACTAGATATCTTATGCGTAGTGACGCTCCAAATAGGATCAGTAGCCCTTTTTCTGCCACCTTCAAGCTCTCCTGGTTCGTATAAGTACCTCACAATGACATTACTACCAAGAATTGGTTCTTTGAAATCTTTTTGTGGTTTTTCAGGTATTGACTTCTTTTTAATCGCGTTGATAGGTTTCATGTTGATTGTTCTAGTAATCTCGTTATTCAGTGCAGTAATCACAGATGGTAATCTTTTAACCCATTCACGGGATCGCTTTTCTTGAATGAATTCTTTTGCGTATTGATATCCAAATAACCGCTCAGCAATCGTCCGATTAAATCGTTCTACAATGGCCTGATCGCGATGTAGCGCAGTATGCCCTCGTCGTATGGTGACATTATGATGTTTCATTGTAGATAACACTGCACCCTGAAATTCCTTGCCAGGATCAACCTGCAATAGATTTGGCCAGTGCAGAGGACCTCGTCGATAAATCCTCTCAAATGCAGAAGCGACTTCAGTGGCTGATTTTGTTTTTAACGGTTCTGCTTCTTTGTATCGACTTGCAATATCAACTACGGTTAAAGCGTATTTGTAACCACGATCATGTGGCAGAAATAATATATCAGCTTGATGAACTTCATTAGGAGCGGTCACATCAAAATGCGAGAATTGAATTTGTTTAGGCGGTGGTAGATAAATTTGCCATAGTGCCTGTTTGGATAACCAATTAGCCGCAGTGGTTTTTTTCACTTTTGCAGCACTAGCGAGTTTATGGACTGCTGATTTACCCCTCCAGTATCCTCTTGGGGAATAATAAATTGATTCCATATTAAAATGCTAGCATTTTCAATTACCAGCACCCATCATCAATTTGCCTTTCATAGCTGATTTTACCAACCACGAAGATAACTTTTCTTTGAAGGATTTATCAGGAATAGCATTTAACGCATGAATTAATTTCACATCTGCTAGATGTCTGTGTTGCAGATTGCTGCTTTTATAAGCAACATCATGAAGGTGACAGGCCTTATCAATGGCGTTTATTGGTTCTTCACCGGGGTTGGGTTGATTTTGATTATTGAGTCTGATATCAAGTCTGGTTCCCGGTCCACAGTAGCTATATCCTGGGAGGTGCTTTTCTCCGGGGTACTTTGCCCATGGGGTTCCAGGGAGCTTTGCCAATTTGGCTGCGATATCACCTCCTCGTTTTTTTTTAAATCAGATTTCATAGACACAAATCTAAATTTCTTTGTACCACATTGCACGCATTTACCAGAAAGCGCTGATCGGTTATTTTTAGTTGTAACCGTCGTCACATCATCTGTGCCAGTACGCGTTTTACACTTCACACAATATAGATCCATAATTTATGTATAGAAATATGGATATAATTGATTTTTCGGCGACTAAAACAAGAGAACCAATTAAGCATCATGCAGCGCTACCAAACTCTATCCGGATGATTATAATCGGGCCATCTGGATCCGGTAAAACGCAATTGTTACTCAATTTAATAATGAGATGGATGAAGTGGGATAAGTTGTATTTAATTGCCCCTAGCGTAGATGATCAACGATGTTATGAAGTGCTAAAAGATTTTAACGACAGCGCGGTAGAAAAATCCGGAGAGGGTATTATTGAGTTTATAACCGATATCGATGAAGCACCGAGCATTGATGATATTGATGGAGATATTAACAATTTAGTCGTATACGACGATATAATGTTGGATAAACAAAAAAATCCTGCTAGGATCTTTTCCAGAGGCAGGCATAAAAACACTGATGTGATATATGTCACTCAACGCTACACTCAGATTCCAAAAGTGATCAGAGATAATTGCAATATTCTTGCTGTATTCAACGGAGTTGATACTCATACTCTTAGAAATATTTGGCAGACATGGTGTTCTGATATGGACTTCAATCAATTTCGAGATTTCTTTAGTCATGCTCAGTCGACTCCGCACGGATTCGCAACAATAAATTTGCATGATCCTCGGACACGATATCGTATCGGACTGGATCAAATATTTGGTTAAAATCATTTCTTATTTTTTGTTAACCCATAGCAGCAGAGAGGGTGGATGACAACAAGTTGCGACCAAAATTAATTAAAAAATCGTAAAAGTCTCCGTTTTCATTTTTTTAGTTAAAATGAGATTTCATTAAGATTTCAATCAATTTTTTGTCTGAAAACGTTGTAGGGTTCACCCTTTTTTTGGTTAAAATGAGATTATAGGACGGATCGTTTTAGGATTTCAATCAAAATTTGTCTAAAAACGTTGTAGGGTTCACCCTCTCTGCTGCTCATGCTGAAAAAAATGGTGGGAACCGGTTTTAAAGTATGGTGACGTACTATCCAATGGTGCGCAGCCAATAAACCAAGTATTAACCAAATCCAAGCGGGGTAAAGGGTTTCAACAGCTTTTATCTAAGCCCAACTGATCCATAACATGAAAAACAAAAAAGTCCGTTTTTCATCAAAAGTCATGCTGAAAAAAATGGTGGGAACCGGTTTTAAAGTATGGTGACGTACTATCCAATGGTGCGCAGCCAATAAACCAAGTATTAACCAAATCCAAGCGGGGTAAAGGGTTTCAACAGCTTTTATCTAAGCCCAACTGATCCATAACATGAAAAACAAAAAAGTCCGTTTTTCATCAAAAGTCATGCTGAAAAAAATGGTGGGAACCGGTTTTAAAGTATGGTGACGTACTATCCAATGGTGCGCAGCCAATAAACCAAGTATTAACCAAATCCAAGCGGGGTAAAGGGTTTCAACAGCTTTTATCTAAGCCCAACTGATCCATAACATGAAAAACAAAAAAGTCCGTTTTTCATCAAAAGTCATGCTGAAAAAAATGGTGGGAACCGGTTTTAAAGTATGGTGACGTACTATCCAATGGTGCGCAGCCAATAAACCAAGTATTAACCAAATCCAAGCGGGGTAAAGGGTTTCAACAGCTTTTATCTAAGCCCAACTGATCCATAACATGAAAAACAAAAAAGTCCGTTTTTCATCAAAAGTCATGCTGAAAAAAATGGTGGGAACCGGTTTTAAAGTATGGTGACGTACTATCCAATGGTGCGCAGCCAATAAACCAAGTATTAACCAAATCCAAGCGGGGTAAAGGGTTTCAACAGCTTTTATCTAAGCCCAACTGATCCATAACATGAAAAACAAAAAAGTCCGTTTTTCATCAAAAGTCATGCTGAAAAAAATGGTGGGAACCGGTTTTAAAGTATGGTGACGTACTATCCAATGGTGCGCAGCCAATAAACCAAGTATTAACCAAATCCAAGCGGGGTAAAGGGTTTCAACAGCTTTTATCTAAGCCCAACTGATCCATAACATGAAAAACAAAAAAGTCCGTTTTTCATCAAAAGTCATGCTGAAAAAAATGGTGGGAACCGGTTTTAAAGTATGGTGACGTACTATCCAATGGTGCGCAGCCAATAAAATAAGTATTAACCAAATCCAAGCGGGGTAAAGGGTTTCAACAGCTTTTATCTAAGCCCAACTGATCCATAACATGAAAAACAAAAAAGTCCGTTTTTCATCAAAAGTCATGCTGAAAAAAATGGTGGGAACCGGTTTTAAAGTATGGTGACGTACTATCCAATGGTGCGCAGCCAATAAACCAAGTATTAACCAAATCCAAGCGGGGTAAAGGGTTTCAACAGCTTTTATCTAAGCCCAACTGATCCATAACATGAAAAACAAAAAAGTCCGTTTTTCATCAAAAGTCATGCTGAAAAAAATGGTGGGAACCGGTTTTAAAGTATGGTGACGTACTATCCAATGGTGCGCAGCCAATAAACCAAGTATTAACCAAATCCAAGCGGGGTAAAGGGTTTCAACAGCTTTTATCTAAGCCCAACTGATCCATAACATGAAAAACAAAAGAGTCCGTTTTTCATCAAAAGTCATGCTGAAAAAAATGGTGGGAACCGGTTTTAAAGTATGGTGACGTACTATCCAATGGTGCGCAGCCAATAAACCAAGTATTAACCAAATCCAAGCGGGGTAAAGGGTTTCAACAGCTTTTATCTAAGCCCAATTGATCCATAACATGAAAAACAAAAAAGTCCGTTTTTCATCAAAAGTCATGCTGAAAAAAATGGTGGGAACCGGTTTTAAAGTATGGTGACGTACTATCCAATGGTGCGCAGCCAATAAACCAAGTATTAACCAAATCCAAGCGGGGTAAAGGGTTTCAACAGCTTTTATCTAAGCCCAACTGATCCATAACATGAAAAACAAAAAAGTCCGTTTTTCATCAAAAGTCATGCTGAAAAAAATGGTGGGAACCGGTTTTAAAGTATGGTGACGTACTATCCAATGGTGCGCAGCCAATAAACCAAGTATTAACCAAATCCAAGCGGGGTAAAGGGTTTCAACAGCTTTTATCTAAGCCCAACTGATCCATAACATGAAAAACAAAAAAGTCCGTTTTTCATCAAAAGTCATGCTGAAAAAAATGGTGGGAACCGGTTTTAAAGTATGGTGACGTACTATCCAATGGTGCGCAGCCAATAAACCAAGTATTAACCAAATCCAAGCGGGGGTAAAGGGTTTCAACAGCTTTTATCTAAGCCCAACTGATCCATAACATGAAAAACAAAAAAGTCCGTTTTTCATCAAAAGTCATGCTGAAAAAAATTGTGGGAACCGGTTTTAAAGTATGGTGACGTACTATCCAATGGTGCGCAGCCAATAAACCAAGTATTAACCAAATCCAAGTGGGGTAAAGGGTTTCAACAGCTTTTATCTAAGCCCAACTGATCCATAACATGAAAAACAAAAAAGTCCGTTTTTCATCAAAAGTCATGCTGAAAAAAATTGGTGGGAACCGGTTTTAAAGTATGGTGACGTACTATCCAATGGTGCGCAGCCAATAAACCAAGTATTAACCAAATCCAAGCGGGGTAAAGGGTTTCAACAGCTTTTATCTATGCCCAACTGATCCATAACATGAAAAACAAAAAAGTCCGTTTTTCATCAAAAGTCATGCTGAAAAAAATGGTGGGAACCGGTTTTAAAGTATGGTGACGTACTATCCAATGGTGCGCAGCCAATAAACCAAGTATTAACCAAATCCAAGCGGGGTAAAGGGTTTCAACAGCTTTTATCTAAGCCCAACTGATCCATAACATGAAAAACAAAAAAGTCCGTTTTTCATCAAACGTCATGCTGAAAAAAATGGTGGGAACCGGTTTTAAAGTATGGTGACGTACTATCCAATGGTGCGCAGCCAATAAACCAAGTATTAACCAAATCCAAGCGGGGTAAAGGGTTTCAACAGCTTTTATCTAAGCCCAACTGATCCATAACATGAAAAACAAAAAAGTCCGTTTTTCATCAAAAGTCATGCTGAAAAAAATGGTGGGAACCGGTTTTAAAGTATGGTGACGTACTATCCAATGGTGCGCAGCCAATAAACCAAGTATTAACCAAATCCAAGCGGGGTAAAGGGTTTCAACAGCTTTTATCTAAGCCCAACTGATCCATAACATGAAAAACAAAAAAGTCCGTTTTTCATCAAAAGTCATGCTGAAAAAAATGGTGGGAACCGGTTTTAAAGTATGGTGACGTACTATCCAATGGTGCGCAGCCAATAAACCAAGTATTAACCAAATCCAAGCGGGGTAAAGGGTTTCAACAGCTTTTATCTAAGCCCAACTGATCCATAACATGAAAAACAAAAAAGTCCGTTTTTCATCAAAAGTCATGCTGAAAAAAATGGTGGGAACCGGTTTTAAAGTATGGTGACGTACTATCCAATGGTGCGCAGCCAATAAACCAAGTATTAACCAAATCCAAGCGGGGTAAAGGGTTTCAACAGCTTTTATCTAAGCCCAACTGATCCATAACATGAAAAACAAAAAAGTCCGTTTTTCATCAAAAGTCATGCTGAAAAAAATGGTGGGAATCGGTTTTAAAGTATGGTGACGTACTATCCAATGGTGTGCAGCCAATAAACCAAGTATTAACCAAATCCAAGCGGGGTAAAGGGTTTCAACAGCTTTTATCTAAGCCCAACTGA
>JARLTB010000641.1:0-26647 GCA_030141615.1 Unio pictorum
TTTAAAACCGGTTCCCACCATTTTTTTCAGCATGACTTTTGATGAAAAACGGACTTTTTGGTTTTTTCATGTTATGGATCAGTTGGGCTTAGATAAAAGCTTTTTGAAACCCTTTACCCCGCTTGGATTTGGTTAATACTTGGTTTATTGGATGCGCACCATTGGATAGTACGTCACCATACTTTAAAACCGGTTCCCACCATTTTTTTCAGCATGACTTTTGATGAAAAACGGACTTTTTGGTTTTTCATGTTATGGATCAGTTGGGCTTAGATAAAAGCTTTTTGAAACCCTTTACCCCGCTTGGATTTGGTTAATACTTGGTTTATTGGATGCGCACCATTGGATAGTACGTCACCATACTTTAAAACCGGTTCCCACCATTTTTTTCAGCATGACTTTTGATGAAAAACGGACTTTTTGGTTTTTCATGTTATGGATCAGTTGGGCTTAGATAAAAGCTTTTTGAAACCCTTTACCCCGCTTGGATTTGGTTAATACTTGGTTTATTGGATGCGCACCATTGGATAGTACGTCACCATACTTTAAAACCGGTTCCCACCATTTTTTTCAGCATGACTTTTGATGAAAAACGGACTTTTTGGTTTTTCATGTTATGGATCAGTTGGGCTTAGATAAAAGCTTTTTGAAACCCTTTACCCCGCTTGGATTTGGTTAATACTTGGTTTATTGGATGCGCACCATTGGATAGTACGTCACCATACTTTAAAACCGGTTCCCACCATTTTTTTCAGCATGACTTTTGATGAAAAACGGACTTTTTGGTTTTTCATGTTATGGATCAGTTGGGCTTAGATAAAAGCTTTTTGAAACCCTTTACCCCGCTTGGATTTGGTTAATACTTGGTTTATTGGATGCGCACCATTGGATAGTACGTCACCATACTTTAAAACCGGTTCCCACCATTTTTTTCAGCATGACTTTTGATGAAAAACGGACTTTTTGGTTTTTCATGTTATGGATCAGTTGGGCTTAGATAAAAGCTTTTTGAAACCCTTTACCCCGCTTGGATTTGGTTAATACTTGGTTTATTGGATGCGCACCATTGGATAGTACGTCACCATACTTTAAAACCGGTTCCCACCATTTTTTTCAGCATGACTTTTGATGAAAAACGGACTTTTTGGTTTTTCATGTTATGGATCAGTTGGGCTTAGATAAAAGCTTTTTGAAACCCTTTACCCCGCTTGGATTTGGTTAATACTTGGTTTATTGGATGCGCACCATTGGATAGTACGTCACCATACTTTAAAACCGGTTCCCACCATTTTTTTCAGCATGACTTTTGATGAAAAACGGACTTTTTGGTTTTTCATGTTATGGATCAGTTGGGCTTAGATAAAAGCTTTTTGAAACCCTTTACCCCGCTTGGATTTGGTTAATACTTGGTTTATTGGATGCGCACCATTGGATAGTACGTCACCATACTTTAAAACCGGTTCCCACCATTTTTTTCAGCATGACTTTTGATGAAAAACGGACTTTTTGGTTTTTCATGTTATGGATCAGTTGGGCTTAGATAAAAGCTTTTTGAAACCCTTTACCCCGCTTGGATTTGGTTAATACTTGGTTTATTGGATGCGCACCATTGGATAGTACGTCACCATACTTTAAAACCGGTTCCCACCATTTTTTTCAGCATGACTTTTGATGAAAAACGGACTTTTTGGTTTTTCATGTTATGGATCAGTTGGGCTTAGATAAAAGCTTTTGAAACCCTTTACCCCGCTTGGATTTGGTTAATACTTGGTTTATTGGATGCGCACCATTGGATAGTACGTCACCATACTTTAAAACCGGTTCCCACCATTTTTTTCAGCATGACTTTTGATGAAAAACGGACTTTTTGGTTTTTCATGTTATGGATCAGTTGGGCTTAGATAAAAGCTTTTTGAAACCCTTTACCCCGCTTGGATTTGGTTAATACTTGGTTTATTGGATGCGCACCATTGGATAGTACGTCACCATACTTTAAAACCGGTTCCCACCATTTTTTTCAGCATGACTTTTGATGAAAAACGGACTTTTTGGTTTTTCATGTTATGGATCAGTTGGGCTTAGATAAAAGCTGTTGAAACCCTTTACCCCGCTTGGATTTGGTTAATACTTGGTTTATTGGATGCGCACCATTGGATAGTACGTCACCATACTTTAAAACCGGTTCCCACCATTTTTTTCAGCATGACTTTTGATGAAAAACGGACTTTTTGGTTTTTCATGTTATGGATCAGTTGGGCTTAGATAAAAGCTTTTTGAAACCCTTTACCCCGCTTGGATTTGGTTAATACTTGGTTTATTGGATGCGCACCATTGGATAGTACGTCACCATACTTTAAAACCGGTTCCCACCATTTTTTTCAGCATGACTTTTGATGAAAAACGGACTTTTGGTTTTTCATGTTATGGATCAGTTGGGCTTAGATAAAAGCTGTTGAAACCCTTTACCCCGCTTGGATTTGGTTAATACTTGGTTTATTGGATGCGCACCATTGGATAGTACGTCACCATACTTTAAAACCGGTTCCCACCATTTTTTTCAGCATGACTTTTGATGAAAAACGGACTTTTTGGTTTTTCATGTTATGGATCAGTTGGGCTTAGATAAAAGCTTTTTGAAACCCTTTACCCCGCTTGGATTTGGTTAATACTTGGTTTATTGGATGCGCACCATTGGATAGTACGTCACCATACTTTAAAACCGGTTCCCACCATTTTTTTCAGCATGACTTTTGATGAAAAACGGACTTTTTGGTTTTTCATGTTATGGATCAGTTGGGCTTAGATAAAAGCTGTTGAAACCCTTTACCCCGCTTGGATTTGGTTAATACTTGGTTTATTGGATGCGCACCATTGGATAGTACGTCACCATACTTTAAAACCGGTTCCCACCATTTTTTTCAGCATGACTTTTGATGAAAAACGGACTTTTTGGTTTTTCATGTTATGGATCAGTTGGGCTTAGATAAAAGCTTTTTGAAACCCTTTACCCCGCTTGGATTTGGTTAATACTTGGTTTATTGGATGCGCACCATTGGATAGTACGTCACCATACTTTAAAACCGGTTCCCACCATTTTTTTCAGCATGACTTTTGATGAAAAACGGACTTTTTGGTTTTTCATGTTATGGATCAGTTGGGCTTAGATAAAAGCTGTTGAAACCCTTTACCCCGCTTGGATTTGGTTAATACTTGGTTTATTGGATGCGCACCATTGGATAGTACGTCACCATACTTTAAAACCGGTTCCCACCATTTTTTTCAGCATGACTTTTGATGAAAAACGGACTTTTTGGTTTTTCATGTTATGGATCAGTTGGGCTTAGATAAAAGCTTTTTGAAACCCTTTACCCCGCTTGGATTTGGTTAATACTTGGTTTATTGGATGCGCACCATTGGATAGTACGTCACCATACTTTAAAACCGGTTCCCACCATTTTTTTCAGCATGACTTTTGATGAAAAACGGACTTTTTGGTTTTTCATGTTATGGATCAGTTGGGCTTAGATAAAAGCTGTTGAAACCCTTTACCCCGCTTGGATTTGGTTAATACTTGGTTTATTGGATGCGCACCATTGGATAGTACGTCACCATACTTTAAAACCGGTTCCCACCATTTTTTTCAGCATGACTTTTGATGAAAAACGGACTTTTTGGTTTTTCATGTTATGGATCAGTTGGGCTTAGATAAAAGCTTTTTGAAACCCTTTACCCCGCTTGGATTTGGTTAATACTTGGTTTATTGGATGCGCACCATTGGATAGTACGTCACCATACTTTAAAACCGGTTCCCACCATTTTTTTCAGCATGACTTTTGATGAAAAACGGACTTTTTGGTTTTTCATGTTATGGATCAGTTGGGCTTAGATAAAAGCTGTTGAAACCCTTTACCCCGCTTGGATTTGGTTAATACTTGGTTTATTGGATGCGCACCATTGGATAGTACGTCACCATACTTTAAAACCGGTTCCCACCATTTTTTTCAGCATGACTTTTGATGAAAAACGGACTTTTTGGTTTTTCATGTTATGGATCAGTTGGGCTTAGATAAAAGCTTTTTGAAACCCTTTACCCCGCTTGGATTTGGTTAATACTTGGTTTATTGGATGCGCACCATTGGATAGTACGTCACCATACTTTAAAACCGGTTCCCACCATTTTTTTCAGCATGACTTTTGATGAAAAACGGACTTTTTGGTTTTTCATGTTATGGATCAGTTGGGCTTAGATAAAAGCTGTTGAAACCCTTTACCCCGCTTGGATTTGGTTAATACTTGGTTTATTGGATGCGCACCATTGGATAGTACGTCACCATACTTTAAAACCGGTTCCCACCATTTTTTTCAGCATGACTTTTGATGAAAAACGGACTTTTTGGTTTTTCATGTTATGGATCAGTTGGGCTTAGATAAAAGCTTTTTGAAACCCTTTACCCCGCTTGGATTTGGTTAATACTTGGTTTATTGGATGCGCACCATTGGATAGTACGTCACCATACTTTAAAACCGGTTCCCACCATTTTTTTCAGCATGACTTTTGATGAAAAACGGACTTTTTGGTTTTTCATGTTATGGATCAGTTGGGCTTAGATAAAAGCTGTTGAAACCCTTTACCCCGCTTGGATTTGGTTAATACTTGGTTTATTGGATGCGCACCATTGGATAGTACGTCACCATACTTTAAAACCGGTTCCCACCATTTTTTTCAGCATGACTTTTGATGAAAAACGGACTTTTTGGTTTTTCATGTTATGGATCAGTTGGGCTTAGATAAAAGCTTTTTGAAACCCTTTACCCCGCTTGGATTTGGTTAATACTTGGTTTATTGGATGCGCACCATTGGATAGTACGTCACCATACTTTAAAACCGGTTCCCACCATTTTTTTCAGCATGACTTTTGATGAAAAACGGACTTTTTGGTTTTTCATGTTATGGATCAGTTGGGCTTAGATAAAAGCTGTTGAAACCCTTTACCCCGCTTGGATTTGGTTAATACTTGGTTTATTGGATGCGCACCATTGGATAGTACGTCACCATACTTTAAAACCGGTTCCCACCATTTTTTTCAGCATGACTTTTGATGAAAAACGGACTTTTTGGTTTTTCATGTTATGGATCAGTTGGGCTTAGATAAAAGCTTTTTGAAACCCTTTACCCCGCTTGGATTTGGTTAATACTTGGTTTATTGGATGCGCACCATTGGATAGTACGTCACCATACTTTAAAACCGGTTCCCACCATTTTTTTCAGCATGACTTTTGATGAAAAACGGACTTTTTGGTTTTTCATGTTATGGATCAGTTGGGCTTAGATAAAAGCTGTTGAAACCCTTTACCCCGCTTGGATTTGGTTAATACTTGGTTTATTGGATGCGCACCATTGGATAGTACGTCACCATACTTTAAAACCGGTTCCCACCATTTTTTTCAGCATGACTTTTGATGAAAAACGGACTTTTTGGTTTTTCATGTTATGGATCAGTTGGGCTTAGATAAAAGCTTTTTGAAACCCTTTACCCCGCTTGGATTTGGTTAATACTTGGTTTATTGGATGCGCACCATTGGATAGTACGTCACCATACTTTAAAACCGGTTCCCACCATTTTTTTCAGCATGACTTTTGATGAAAAACGGACTTTTTGGTTTTTCATGTTATGGATCAGTTGGGCTTAGATAAAAGCTGTTGAAACCCTTTACCCCGCTTGGATTTGGTTAATACTTGGTTTATTGGATGCGCACCATTGGATAGTACGTCACCATACTTTAAAACCGGTTCCCACCATTTTTTTCAGCATGACTTTTGATGAAAAACGGACTTTTTGGTTTTTCATGTTATGGATCAGTTGGGCTTAGATAAAAGCTGTTGAAACCCTTTACCCCGCTTGGATTTGGTTAATACTTGGTTTATTGGATGCGCACCATTGGATAGTACGTCACCATACTTTAAAACCGGTTCCCACCATTTTTTTCAGCATGACTTTTGATGAAAAACGGACTTTTTGGTTTTCATGTTATGGATCAGTTGGGCTTAGATAAAAGCTTTTTGAAACCCTTTACCCCGCTTGGATTTGGTTAATACTTGGTTTATTGGATGCGCACCATTGGATAGTACGTCACCATACTTTAAAACCGGTTCCCACCATTTTTTTCAGCATGACTTTTGATGAAAAACGGACTTTTTGGTTTTTCATGTTATGGATCAGTTGGGCTTAGATAAAAGCTGTTGAAACCCTTTACCCCGCTTGGATTTGGTTAATACTTGGTTTATTGGATGCGCACCATTGGATAGTACGTCACCATACTTTAAAACCGGTTCCCACCATTTTTTTCAGCATGACTTTTGATGAAAAACGGACTTTTGGTTTTTCATGTTATGGATCAGTTGGGCTTAGATAAAAGCTTTTTGAAACCCTTTACCCCGCTTGGGTTTGGTTAATACTTGGTTTATTGGATGCGCACCATTGGATAGTACGTCACCATACTTTAAAACCGGTTCCCACCATTTTTTTCAGCATGACTTTTGATGAAAAACGGACTTTTTGGTTTTTCATGTTATGGATCAGTTGGGCTTAGATAAAAGCTGTTGAAACCCTTTACCCCGCTTGGATTTGGTTAATACTTGGTTTATTGGAAGCGCACCATTGGATAGTACGTCACCATACTTTAAAACCGGTTCCCACCATTTTTTTCAGCATGACTTTTGATGAAAAACGGACTTTTTGGTTTTTCATGTTATGGATCAGTTGGGCTTAGATAAAAGCTTTTTGAAACCCTTTACCCCGCTTGGATTTGGTTAATACTTGGTTTATTGGATGCGCACCATTGGATAGTACGTCACCATACTTTAAAACCGGTTCCCACCATTTTTTTCAGCATGACTTTTGATGAAAAACGGACTTTTTGGTTTTTCATGTTATGGATCAGTTGGGCTTAGATAAAAGCTGTTGAAACCCTTTACCCCGCTTGGATTTGGTTAATACTTGGTTTATTGGATGCGCACCATTGGATAGTACGTCACCATACTTTAAAACCGGTTCCCACCATTTTTTTCAGCATGACTTTTGATGAAAAACGGACTTTTTGGTTTTTCATGTTATGGATCAGTTGGGCTTAGATAAAAGCTTTTTGAAACCCTTTACCCCGCTTGGATTTGGTTAATACTTGGTTTATTGGATGCGCACCATTGGATAGTACGTCACCATACTTTAAAACCGGTTCCCACCATTTTTTTCAGCATGACTTTTGATGAAAAACGGACTTTTTGGTTTTTCATGTTATGGATCAGTTGGGCTTAGATAAAAGCTGTTGAAACCCTTTACCCCGCTTGGATTTGGTTAATACTTGGTTTATTGGATGCGCACCATTGGATAGTACGTCACCATACTTTAAAACCGGTTCCCACCATTTTTTTCAGCATGACTTTTGATGAAAAACGGACTTTTTGGTTTTTCATGTTATGGATCAGTTGGGCTTAGATAAAAGCTTTTTGAAACCCTTTACCCCGCTTGGATTTGGTTAATACTTGGTTTATTGGATGCGCACCATTGGATAGTACGTCACCATACTTTAAAACCGGTTCCCACCATTTTTTTCAGCATGACTTTTGATGAAAAACGGACTTTTTGGTTTTTCATGTTATGGATCAGTTGGGCTTAGATAAAAGCTGTTGAAACCCTTTACCCCGCTTGGATTTGGTTAATACTTGGTTTATTGGATGCGCACCATTGGATAGTACGTCACCATACTTTAAAACCGGTTCCCACCATTTTTTTCAGCATGACTTTTGATGAAAAACGGACTTTTTGGTTTTTCATGTTATGGATCAGTTGGGCTTAGATAAAAGCTTTTTGAAACCCTTTACCCCGCTTGGATTTGGTTAATACTTGGTTTATTGGATGCGCACCATTGGATAGTACGTCACCATACTTTAAAACCGGTTCCCACCATTTTTTTCAGCATGACTTTTGATGAAAAACGGACTTTTTGGTTTTTCATGTTATGGATCAGTTGGGCTTAGATAAAAGCTGTTGAAACCCTTTACCCCGCTTGGATTTGGTTAATACTTGGTTTATTGGATGCGCACCATTGGATAGTACGTCACCATACTTTAAAACCGGTTCCCACCATTTTTTTCAGCATGACTTTTGATGAAAAACGGACTTTTTGGTTTTTCATGTTATGGATCAGTTGGGCTTAGATAAAAGCTTTTTGAAACCCTTTACCCCGCTTGGATTTGGTTAATACTTGGTTTATTGGATGCGCACCATTGGATAGTACGTCACCATACTTTAAAACCGGTTCCCACCATTTTTTTCAGCATGACTTTTGATGAAAAACGGACTTTTTGGTTTTTCATGTTATGGATCAGTTGGGCTTAGATAAAAGCTTTTTGAAACCCTTTACCCCGCTTGGATTTGGTTAATACTTGGTTTATTGGATGCGCACCATTGGATAGTACGTCACCATACTTTAAAACCGGTTCCCACCATTTTTTTCAGCATGACTTTTGATGAAAAACGGACTTTTTGGTTTTTCATGTTATGGATCAGTTGGGCTTAGATAAAAGCTGTTGAAACCCTTTACCCCGCTTGGATTTGGTTAATACTTGGTTTATTGGATGCGCACCATTGGATAGTACGTCACCATACTTTAAAACCGGTTCCCACCATTTTTTTCAGCATGACTTTTGATGAAAAACGGACTTTTTGGTTTTTCATGTTATGGATCAGTTGGGCTTAGATAAAAGCTTTTTGAAACCCTTTACCCCGCTTGGATTTGGTTAATACTTGGTTTATTGGATGCGCACCATTGGATAGTACGTCACCATACTTTAAAACCGGTTCCCACCATTTTTTTCAGCATGACTTTTGATGAAAAACGGACTTTTTGGTTTTTCATGTTATGGATCAGTTGGGCTTAGATAAAAGCTGTTGAAACCCTTTACCCCGCTTGGATTTGGTTAATACTTGGTTTCTTGGATGCGCACCATTGGATAGTACGTCACCATACTTTAAAACCGGTTCCCACCATTTTTTTCAGCATGACTTTTGATGAAAAACGGACTTTTTGGTTTTTCATGTTATGGATCAGTTGGGCTTAGATAAAAGCTTTTTGAAACCCTTTACCCCGCTTGGATTTGGTTAATACTTGGTTTATTGGATGCGCACCATTGGATAGTACGTCACCATACTTTAAAACCGGTTCCCACCATTTTTTTCAGCATGACTTTTGATGAAAAACGGACTTTTTGGTTTTTCATGTTATGGATCAGTTGGGCTTAGATAAAAGCTGTTGAAACCCTTTACCCCGCTTGGATTTGGTTAATACTTGGTTTATTGGATGCGCACCATTGGATAGTACGTCACCATACTTTAAAACCGGTTCCCACCATTTTTTTCAGCATGACTTTTGATGAAAAACGGACTTTTTTTGTTTTTCATGTTATGGATCAGTTGGGCTTAGATAAAAGCTTTTTGAAACCCTTTACCCCGCTTGGATTTGGTTAATACTTGGTTTATTGGATGCGCACCATTGGATAGTACGTCACCATACTTTAAAACCGGTTCCCACCATTTTTTTCAGCATGACTTTTGATGAAAAACGGACTTTTTGGTTTTTCATGTTATGGATCAGTTGGGCTTAGATAAAAGCTGTTGAAACCCTTTACCCCGCTTGGATTTGGTTAATACTTGGTTTATTGGATGCGCACCATTGGATAGTACGTCACCATACTTTAAAACCGGTTCCCACCATTTTTTTCAGCATGACTTTTGATGAAAAACGGACTTTTTGGTTTTTCATGTTATGGATCAGTTGGGCTTAGATAAAAGCTTTTTGAAACCCTTTACCCCGCTTGGATTTGGTTAATACTTGGTTTATTGGATGCGCACCATTGGATAGTACGTCACCATACTTTAAAACCGGTTCCCACCATTTTTTTCAGCATGACTTTTGATGAAAAACGGACTTTTTGGTTTTTCATGTTATGGATCAGTTGGGCTTAGATAAAAGCTGTTGAAACCCTTTATCCCGCTTGGATTTGGTTAATACTTGGTTTATTGGATGCGCACCATTGGATAGTACGTCACCATACTTTAAAACCGGTTCCCACCATTTTTTTCAGCATGACTTTTGATGAAAAACGGACTTTTTGGTTTTTCATGTTATGGATCAGTTGGGCTTAGATAAAAGCTTTTTGAAACCCTTTACCCCGCTTGGATTTGGTTAATACTTGGTTTATTGGATGCGCACCATTGGATAGTACGTCACCATACTTTAAAACCGGTTCCCACCATTTTTTTCAGCATGACTTTTGATGAAAAACGGAGCAGCAGAGAGGGTGAATCCTACAACGTTTTTAGACAAATTTTGATTGAAATCCTAAAACGAGCCGTCCTATAATCTCATTTCAACCAAAAAGATGGCGAATCCTACAACGTTTTCAGACAAAAAAAATTGATTGAATCCTTAAAACGATCCGTAGGATTTCGTTGAAATCTACGAAATCTCATTTTAACTAAAAAAATGAAAACGAAGATTTTTACGATTTTTTAATCAATTTTGGTCGCAACTTGTTGTCATCCACCCTCTCTGCTGCTTAGTGATTTCATCACTGGGTTAACAAAAAATAATAAATGATTTTAACCGAATATTTGATCCAGTCCGATACGATATCGTGTCCGAGGATCATGCAAATTTATTGTTGCGAATCCGTGCGGAGTCGACTGAGCATGACTAAAGAAATCTCGAAATTGATTGAAGTCCATATCAGAACACCATGTCTGCCATATATTTCTAAGAGTATGAGTATCAACGCCGTTGAATACAGAAAGAATATTGCAATTATCTCTGATGACTTTTGGAACCTGAGTGTAGCGTTGAGTGACATATATCACGTCAGTGTTTTTGTGACGCCCCCGGGAAAAGATCCTAGCAGGATTTTTTTGTTTATCCAACATTATATCGTCGTATACGACTAAATTGTTAATATCTCCATCAATATCATCAATACTCGGTGCTTCATCGATATCGGTTATAAAATCAATGGCGTTCTCACCGCTAATTTCTGATGCATTCTCGTTAAAATCTTTTAGCACTTCATAACATCGTTGATCATCTACGCTAGGAGCAATTAAATACAACTTATCCCACTTCATCCATCTCATTATTAAATTGAGCAACAATTGCGTTTTACCGGATCCAGATGGCCCGATTATAATCATCCGGATAGAGTTTGGTAGCGCTGCATGATGCTTAATTGGTTCTCTTGTTTTAGTCGCTGAAAAATCAATTATATCCATATCTCTATACATAAATTATGGATCTATATTGTGTGAAGTGCAAAACGCGTACTGGCACAGAAGATGTGACGACGGTTACAACTAAAAATAACCGATCAGCGCTTTCTGGTAAATGCATGCAATGTGGTACAAAGAAATTTAGATTTGTGTCAATGAAATCTGATTTAAAAAAAAACGAGGAGGTGATATCGCAGCCAAATTGGCAAAGCTCCCTGGAACCCCATGGGCAAAGTACCCCGGAGAAAAGCACCTTCCCGGATATAGCTACTGTGGACCGGGAACCAGACTTGATATCAGACTCAATAATCAAAATCAACCCAACCCCGGTGAAGAACCAATAAACGCCATTGATAAGGCCTGTCACCTTCATGATGTTGCTTATAAAAGCAGCAATCTGCAACACAGGCATCTAGCAGATGTGAAATTAATTCATGCGTTAAATGCTATTCCTGATAAATCCTTCAAAGAAAAATTGGCTTCATTTTTGATAAAATCGGCTATGAAAAGTAAATTGATGTTAGGTGCTGGTAATTAATAATATGGAATCAATTTATTATTCCCCAAGAGGATACTGGAGGGGTAAATCAGCAGTCCATAAACTCGCTAGTGCTGCAAAAGTGAAAAAAACCACTGCGGCGGATTGGTTATCCAAACAGGCACTATGGCAAATTTTTCTACCACCGCCTAAACAAATTAACTACTCGCATTTTGATGTGACCGTTCCTAATGAAGTTCATCAAGCTGATATATTATTTCTGCCACATGATCGTGGTTACAAATACGCTTTAACCGTAGTTGATATTGCAAGTCGATACAAAGAAGCAGAACCGTTAAAAACAAAATCAGCCACTGAAGTCGCTTCTGCATTTGAGAGGATTTATCGACGAGGTCCTCTGCACTGGCCAAATCTATTGCAGGTTGATCCTGGCAAGGAATTTCAGGGTGCAGTATTATCTACAATGAAACATCATAATGTCACCATACGACGAGGGCATACTGCGCTACATCGCGATCAGGCCATTGTAGAACGATTTAATCGGACGATTGCTGAGCGGTTATTTGGATATCAATACGCAAAAGAATTCATTCAAGAAAAGCGATCCCGTGAATGGGTTAAAAGATTACCATCTGTGATTACTGCACTGAATAACGAGATTACTAGAACAATCAACATGAAACCTATCAACGCGATTAAAAAGAAGTCAATACCTGAAAAACCACAAAAAGATTTCCCTAGAAACGCTAGCGTTTCCCAACCAATTCTTCATAGTAATGTCATTGTGAGGTACTTATACGAACCAGGAGAGCTTGAAGGGGGTAGAAAAAGGGCTACTGATCCTATTTGGAGCGTCACTACGCATAAGATATCTACTATAACACGATCAACTGGTAGACCTCCAGTCTATAAACTGGATTCAACTGCCCCTCAGCGGGGTTTTACTCGACAACAACTACAGGTAATTCCCGAGGATACTCAATTGCCACCGCATGGTCTTAACTAGCACCGTTGCGTCTATTGCACTCAAGACAAGTCAACATCACATTATTTCTGACATGACCGAGACTGTTATTTTTTCTGTCTACGGTGAATTGGCGAGGATCCTTATCCGAATACTGCCAACGCATTATACAATTGCAACTCGCGCAGTGATTATTCTGTTGTTTTTTCAGCGTAATTATTGATTCAGCATCAATATCAAATTCTCGTTGTTTTTTTTTGTCCTGTTGTTTGTAACCGGAGAGTTTTTTTATTAATGATGCTAACATCAATATCATTTATTGTGGTGTCATTATCATCGAAAACAATTCTTCGAAGCTGATTTATTCTTCGTACTCTGGATACTGCGAGATAGACTAAATTCGACCATTCGATGTGATTATCCACCATCCAAACAATTGTATCCGATATAGTCAATCCCTGTGAAGAGTGTATTGTTGCTGCGTATCCTAGAGTCCACGGGGATTTATTAGCACGCAATGCATCTTCAACGACATTGATATCAACCAGCACAATATCATTTAACACGAGAATCTGCTTTTCACTCTGTCCTGGAATATCAACTTCAATATTCTGTTTTCGTGTATCCGATGGCCTATAACACAACGGCACTGGAAGAGTTGCAAATTTTTGTTTATGCAATTCAAATAACTTCATCTGAAGTGTATCCCTGACTATTTTTCTACTTGCAATTATCAAATCATTTGGTTTCCATGTTTCCCAGAAATCGTTTATTTGAGTTTCTGAAATCACTTCACGCGCTATTTCGCACTGGATTCTATCCGGTTGTAATCTAATTAGCGCTTTGAACTCGCGTAATCGTTCATCAAGTGATCTATAATCAGTGGTGATTTCTTCATAGTAGTCTACAAAACCCCTTAGCCATTCATGTGGAGATGCACCGACAAATGGTGGTGGTTGGCCGTGATCACCGCACATGACGACTTTTGTGTTTTTGTTTAACAACCACTCGAGAAATATTTGTAATACATCTAATGACACTGTGCATATTTCATCCCAAATTATGATTTCAGGAATGAATTTATCACCCATACGCTCAGGAGTCCATTTGTCACCCTTCCATCGAAAGAAACTATGGTAAGTACAGGCATTTACCCCTCGTTGTATCATCTCTCTGGCGAGTCTGTGAGTCGGTGTTAGCACAATCATGTTAGTAGAAATACAAGTATTTCCACCACGACGAAATAATTCAATTGCACGAGTTGTCTTTCCTGACCCACCACAACCGTTTAAATAAACTGTTTTATATCTACAGATTGGATCAGATACCGGTGGTGCATTAGAAAATTCTGATTGATTTTCAATACGGTTACAACAAAGATATTTATCATCCATGGCAACGTCTGCGGATTCACAATACTCATGTAGCATCTCCTTTTTAAATCGCCAACGCCCCCAATTTTCTTCGGGATCTGTGAATTTAGCTACAGCTGATTTGTATTTATTGTGTATATACATCGAATCAGTGGCCACTCTAACCGCGGTATTAGGAAATCTATTTATCATCGAAAATAGATTAATAGAAGCATAGGCTAGCATTGAACTTCTCAAATGTGTGTACTGGGAATTATATCCATCACAGTAGGTAACAACCGTACCTAATTTCTCACCATTGGATAGAAAAGCATCCTTACGGGATACAAGTTTTCCCTGTTTCATTAAATCCGCTACAAGAAAATCGTATTCAGCGACATCTATGATCAACCGCGAAGAATATTTTGCGTTGTCGTACCGTCCACCTTGAGTGAATTTACCGATTATTCTTCGTCCGAGATCCTTTGCTTGTTCTTTTTTAATTTCAAATAACTTCTTAGACCAATTCATGATTTGTTCTTCATTGAAATCAGGGAATTGTTTTCGCAATTCGCTGATTATTCTATCTAGATCGGGTTGTGGTAGCCAAACTTCTTTCTGAGCTCGATAGCATATAATAGCATCGGAAACAATCAACGATATTAGCATACCACAATCAATCATATATCTCAATAGCACTATTGGCATCCAGGCCTTTTCAGATAGGTGTCTACCGAGCCAAACATAACTACACGGATGTAACCCTGTAGCTAATTCAAATGATATCACACGAGCGAATCCGGTTAAATCAAAATCAGGCAATGGTCCATTAATCGCAACACGAGTCATTTCATGCGTGGGGTGTCCAAATCGTTTGAAGTACTCAGCGCATTCCCCATACCCGAGAAAACTTCCGGGATAACACGCGGCTATATCAATTGAAATCATACCATCACGTGAGTATTTCGTATTCCACAATCCTCCATGACCAAATTCGACGCAACTCGATTTAACATCCTCGAGAAAATCACTTCGTGTTGGACGCCATGAGTTTTTTTCTCTTGCGAAGTGAGCTACCACTGATGGAATAGTAAAACTATCCGTGAGTAGTTTTTCATGGAAACTCTCCGGTGAAAAATCACTAGCGATTTTTCTCATTCTATTATCTAATTCTTCAACGCGATATAATTCACCATTTGGTTTTACAAATTGATCGAATCCTTCATCACTTCTAAGTAACCACACTGACACAGGATCATCTTTACACAACGCATGAATAGCATCAAATAATCTCTCTTCATAGAAAACATCCCCGACGAACTCCTTAGGGATATATTTCACGGTTCGTTCTCGTGGAAATACTGTTACCGCAGGTGTCCACGCGTGTTTGTTATGATCAATAATCTGTATTGGCGCTCCATTTTTGTTATATTTCGGTTCGTATAAAACCTCTCCGGTTATCGTCATAACTGTTATTGGAAATCTTAATGATGTTTCTAACTTAGCTATATCAGAAATCTTTGCACCGTTCTGTTTCACTGTCAGTTCCCACTCGGTTATTTTTTTTCGTCTTAGATCAGTTAGTTTATTTCCTCGGGATGCATTTGTGAAGTGCTCCATTACCCGTGTTGCTACACAATTAAGCCCTGACGAATATTTCATAGGAGCTAGTTTTGCGATATCGGGTTTATCATTTAACGGATATAGCCCATAAACCATTGCTGTTACGGGATAAGATCTTTCGTAGTATGGTTTGTCAATGCCGGTTAGAATCCCTGGTTTGGAATCTCTACTCACAATGACAGCTTTTTTATTCTTGAGGATTGGTTCAAATTTATCCCTAATAATCCATTTGCCATCGACTTCAATAATGAATTTGATTCGGAAAAAATACCGTTTTTCCCCAACATGTGAAATTATCACTGCTGCTTTTTCATCATTCATGGTAGCGTCAACAACACCATCAATTCGAAGTGTTGACCAACAATAGGATGCTCCATCACGCTTAAATTCATTGAAACAATCTCTGATTTTATTAATCATGGCTTTATCAAGAATTTTATTCTTGGGTGTATTAGAAACTATATCGAGATTGAATTGAGCATCTTTCCAGGATAATTTCTTGGACGCTTTTGAAATCCGAAGGATTTTGGGTTTATCGAGATTAAATTTGTTACGTTTTTTGGGTCTATCGAGATTAAATCTAGGACTGATTTTCAATAATCTCTTAAACTCTTTCATGTTTCCGTCTCTTGGACGTTTGATACGTTTTTTGGGTCTATCGAGATTAAATCTAGGACTGATTTTTAATAATCTCTTAAACTCTTTCATGTTTCCGTCTCTTGGACGTTTGATACGTTTTTTGGGTCTATCGAGATTAAATCTAGGATTGATTTTCAATAATCTCTTAAACTCCTTATCAGCATTGAATTCAGCATTTTTCGAAGGCGTTTTCCTTAATTCCATCATGCTATAATTAAAACAAGCATTTAAATGAAAGATTTTTATATAATGAATCACTGTAAGTGGCTTATGATTGGATCAATAACCCCGTGTAACAAATCATGCAGAAATGAGTTCTGTGGGTATCATATGCAAAGCTTTCGTCGTGGAAGCCTTGGTCCGTTACCCTGTATTCGATGTGGGGTTGGGGTCAGGGGGAAATCTCAGTTGTGTTTGAATTGTGGTGGTAAGCGATACAGGGAGTTGAAGCGTTATTATGATAAAAGAATAAAAAATAGACAATCAATCAGAAATTATGACCCTGACGCTGACACTGATAAAGTCAGTATCCTTGACAGAGTCAGGGATAAAATCATAAGAACTCCTCAAGACTACATCGAAAGATTTATCATTAAACCAAACGATGAATTAGACAAACAATAGTATTATGTATACGAATGACCCAAGAATTCAGACAGCACCCTGTGAGTACAAATTATGAAGCATCCAGTGATGGTACTGTCAGAAACCGCAGACTGAAGAAACCAGTTGGTTCTGTGAATAATCAAGGGTACTTGATATTTACTGTTGGGAAGAAAACTTATCTCAATCATCGTTTCGCGTACGAGTGTTTTTATGGATTGATCGAGGATGGTTTTGTTATTGATCATATCGATTCTAATTCAATGAACAATTCTTTATCAAATTTACGAGTTGTTACACAGAGTGAAAATAATTCATCTGGAAGGACTGGGAAATACTCGAAAAAAGCGAGACCTGTGAAATCTTTGAATACGATAACTAACGAAGAAAAAATATTTCAATCAATGAATGAAGCCGGTAGGCACTTCGATATTTGTAGACCCTCAGTACGAAGAGTTGCAGAGGGGGTTTGTCGATCGGCTATTTCAAAAGGGACGGGACAAAAAATTCGATTTAGTTACGTCTAATGCTTCATATTTTTCATTTAGAAATATGTCATTGCTATAGAATAATGAATTCTGAAAACATGAATAGCATCATATCCGAGATTTCAAAATTGAAAGGTTGGGATATTGAACTATCAGATGGGTTAAATCCTGATCAAATCATGTCTGATTTTCAGGATATTGAATACGGAGTTAACAACAATAAATATATGCTACCAAAGAAGTATGCGCTCATCAAAAGAATTCAGAATTCTATTAAGGACTCTCTCGCATTTTCCAGTGACGTAAGTGTGTTCGCTCCGTTGTATACCATCGTAGAACGAATACGAAAAGAATTGGGGTACGAATACGAATTGAAAAAAGAAGTCAACTCTAAAGTTAGAAACCTACGGGCGTTAATTCAAGAAAATGAACAATTTTGATTGACCGACCATTTATCATTATTTGATTGTGACTGACCCTCAAAGAGAGATTTCATTTTTTTTTTAGCATTTTTTGATTAAAAATGTCAAAATCAGTGATGGGCCGTTAATGGATGATCAAAATAGAATGAGGGAACTATCAATATTATTTATTTTTATAGCAATTATGATACTTCCCTCATCACTGATAACGCCCCTAACACTTTCATGATGCCGTTAGGTCGGGATTGAAAAATTGTTTTACAATTGAAAAATTGTTTCTGATTTCAAATAATGGTCAATGAAGCATTAACAACCCGATTGGCTCGTGAACGATTAGATGCAATTAAGAGATTTGTACCAATTCGTGACTCTGTACGGAATAAACTGCAACAACGACAGAGTTTTCAGACTGATTTTGCTGCGGGATCTGAAGAGTTGTTTAAACCAGTAACCACAGCAACGAAGGGGATAGAGCGTGCTATACGGGGGGATGATCCCGAGACGAAGAAATCTGTTATCGGTGAACTCGAAAAAATAGCAGCGAAAACTGAACAAACAGAACAGGCCGTACAAAAAATAGAATCAAAAAGAACAGTAGATGATTTACGCATGAGATTTAACGAGGAAGTGTTAGCAACAATTGATAAGATTGATTTAACAGAAATTCCTGAGTTTGTTGTTAAGACTTATGAAAACAGAAAAAAAATGTTGAAACCAGAACATCATAAATATGTTAAGAATATAACTCACTGGGCTGATGTATTCTACAAAATCAAAACTGGAAAAAGTCAAAAAAAGACAGAAAGTGCATCATACCTCGATTATATCAGTGAGGTGGGTCAAGCGTATAATCAATATGAAGAGTTTAAACAACAACAAAAACCGCCAAAATTGCAAAGGCGGCGACAGCAACCTGCAAAGAAAATATCTTTTTCACCTAAAAAACAACAAATACCACGTTATGATGATGATTATGATCCTCTTGGTTATTTACAAAAAGCCGATTTAGACGAAATAGAAAAACAGGATGAAGCAACTGGTTATAGCGGAAGTGGATTAAGAGATTCCAGTGAGAATCCAAGGATTTCATGTCCTGGTAGTGTTCTCAGTGATATATCACGATTAGAGGTTCTTGTAGGAGGGTTCCGAGCTGGAAATAACTCACCGGAAATAATTAATGAAGCAGCTGATATCTGTAGACGATTATTTCAGGGTGGTATCATGGATATCAGCACATATCGAGATTTCATTGACGAGTTAGTAGACGGTGAAACCGTCCATGGGTATCACAGTGATTAATTGATAAATTGTTTTACAATTGAAAAATTGTTTCTGATTTCAAATAATGATCATACACTACAATCATGATAAACCAACCCCCGTCTACGTAGTTAATTCACGGTTTCCGGTTTATAGAGCATACTACGGAGATGGTTTAGGCAATACCATTTTAGGGTTATTTGCGAGAATGGCTCCAAAAGTGATGCCGTTGGCTAAACAATTAGGAATGAAAGCAATTGATGTTATTCGTGATAAGGGTATTGGTGCTGTTGGAGATCTTGCTGGAAAAGCGTTTTCAACTGCGAAAAATAAATTAACATCATTAGTGAAATCACGGATGAAATCCAAAGGATTTTCAAAACCGTTACCGTCTACAGCGGAAATGCCTGCAAGTGTTAGTAGAATTATAAATAACGCAGTAGATGAAAAATTAGCGTCGATGGTTTTAACCCCCGACCAAAACAATATCGCAAACATGATAGCAGGAAGTGGCTTTAAAAAACTACGACGATGAAATGGGAAATCGCGATTTAGACTCTGATAAATAGAATAAAATGTTCAAACAGTCACGTGATCCAGCATTTGATATAGACGCCCCAGTTGGCAAGGATGATTCTGTACGCGATTATCAATATTACGCCTATCATGCAATAGACTCAAATAGTCGAGCAAGAATTGATCTTCAAGTCCATGATACCAGTAAATACTTTCTACCCTGTGAAGCGTTTATCGAAATCGAAGGAAAGATTATACGAACAAATGATACAGAGTATCCAGCTGGTACTCAAGTCGGTTTTGTCAATAATGGTATCATGGCGTTATTTGAGAGTGCTAGATATCTCATTGATGGAAAAGAAATCGAGTCGATAGATCGCGATGTTGATGTGGCTACAACAATAATCGGGTTAGCGAGATATTCTGATGATTATACAAGATCAGCAGGACCTTCTATGATGTTTGCAAAAGATGCTACAAATACCGCTGGAGGAAAACAATTTGTTGTAAGACGACCAAAAAAACGTGATGATAGTGATGCTGAGGTCGAGGATATGATTATAAACAACGATGTTAATTTCAATCTAGGAGCTGCAACACGAAATTCAATGTTGCAAGGAGCGAGTAAATCATTTTCATGCGCGATTCCACTGCATCATATATTTGGATTCTGTAGAAACGTCAGAAAAGTTATTTATGGAGCGAAGCATACAGTATCGCTTGTACGAAAGAGTGATGATAATGACGCAATTTGGAGGATTCCAGCAAACCCAGCTGCAGATCATGTAAATGATGATGCTGGTAAAGTCATTTTAACAAAAATATCATTGTGGATGCCAGTGTTGACTCCAGCAATCACCGCAGAAGAACGATTACTATCATTTATGGACCAAGGAGGAAAGTCGTTGTTGAGTTGGCTAACCGTGAGTACAGATGTGAAGCAATCAAATATCAACGGGTTATTCACGTGGAATCTAGCATCAAAACAAGGTGTTTCTGCGCCACGTCATATATTTATTGCGTTACAGGATAACTCACGAGTTGGCAATCAACTCTTCAGCCATATGATATTTGATCAATTAGGTGTGAAAGACGTCTCACTGAGAATAAACGGCCAACAGGAACCATCCGAGGATATACAACTTAATTACACAGAAAATCATATCGCACGAGTTTATCATCGTCTGTTGTCATTTATGGCACGCGACCAAAATGTGGATACTGGTTTGCAAATATCACAATACGACTTTAAAAATCTGTATCCGATCTATTACTTCTCACTGGAACATCTCGATTTGATGAGACAATCTGTCGTTGATATACACTTTAGAGCTAATGTGCTTCGTGGTGCTATTGCTGATTATAGAGCGGTTGCTGTTATTCTCAGTGATAAATCAATGCTACTCGAAGGTGTTGGTGGAAGAATGAGAGTGGTAGATGCCCCAGTAGAAAATCTATGATTGAAAATCCTTCGGATTTTTCCAAAAAACATGTAATTGAAATCGTAAACGATTTTCTCGATTTAGAATCAATCTATTATGTATAATGTCATATAGTGTTATTAGTGTTGCGTTAACTCCCGGTCAATTAAAAAAATTGCAATCAGAATCGGCTAAGCGATGTGGAACCACAATCACGTTGAAACCCAACCAAATGACTGGTGGTGCAAATAAATTATCGCTGACAACTCGTCAGGTGAAACATTTCAATGATGCACTAGTAGCAAAAAAGGGTGTCCAGATTACTCTCTCTGCGGCTGCTATCAAAAATATGATTAAAACAGGCGGTATATTCCCGTTGTTAGCTGCAATACCAGCATTGATTGCAGCAGCAGCCCCAGCGGTGGCTAAAGCGGCAGCGTTAGGAGCCGTTGGTACTGCAGCAGGAATGGCACTACAGAAAGCAACTGGGAAAGGATATAAAAAAAAGGGACGATCCGTTCACGGATTGGGTCTAAGACTACCAGGAACCCCGTATTCGTGGTACAGCGGAAAGGGTCTAAGACTACCAGGAACGATTTATTAATTCAGAAATCTTCGATGGTTCCCATGTCCAATTTTGATTTACTCGATGCTGCTAAAAAACTCGCGATTAAAAACTTCAGAGGTGTCTTTATGAAAGATCAATTACCACATCAACCAAACAGCGTTGAAACCGGAATCATTAATCTCGATAACAGCACCGGACCTGGAACTCACTGGGTTGCATACGCTATTGATCCACGTGGGATTGTCTATTTTGATTCATATGGATTAGCCCCACCAAAAGAGTTTTTGCGTTATATAAAAACCCTTCCAATGAAGACTTGGTATTCTACGCTACCAACACAACAAATGAATGACCCACCAATATGTGGCAGCGAAGTATTAAATGTCCTTGACGCTATTTCTAACTCCTTGAGTAACCCAAGCGGAAAACCACCACATGTTGTCGTTAATGAATACACTAGTAATCGCTGGCAACGACGAAGTCGTCAAAAACGATTTTAGAGAGAGAAAGAGTTTTACAATAACATGATTGATATTTGGGGGAGATCTTTGAAACCCAAACCCGATGGCACTGCACCACCTGATTCTGTCAAGGATGTAAAAAAACTAATCAAAGATGAAATAGCTGAGACGTTGAACTTAACAAATGTTGATCCTAATGAAATAGTTGTATTTCAAGACAAACAGGGTAAATTGAAATCTAGTGATGTGTCCTTGGATGATATTTTAGTTAAACAACGAAACGCAATCGAGAACACCGTTGCGTTATTTTCCAATCAGGGTAAATTGAAAACCAGTAATATTTCTCTGGATGATATTTTGGTTAAACAACAAAACGCAATCGAGAACACCGTTGCGTTATTTTCCGATCAGGGTAAATTGAAAACCAGTAATATTTCTCTGGATGATATTTTAGTTAAACAACGAAACGCAATCGAAAATACTATCGCGCTTTTTTCCGATCAGGGTAAACTCAAACCGGGTGTAATCGTTTCGACGATTACAGATCGATTAAAAACTCTCAACGATGAGTTAAACAATTCTCTGTTTGTACTAAAAACACTTGAATCTAAAATTGAAGAAAACGGAAAACAGTTTATATCATTTCGTAGAAATATCATTGATAAATTTATTGGAACCCAGTTGGATAAAATTGAAATAAAACTCCCTGATATTAAAAAATCCATCGATGAGACAAAAAACTTCATCGAAGCCGTCAAAGGTGATTTTTCGAGGATGATAACAATCATTGAAAAAACAAAAATTCCTCATGAGAAAACCAACAACGTGGTATACACAATCCAACACGGATCATTTGAGTGGACACCTACAAACAACAAATTAAATATCACTGCAACCGTTAAGGGTATTTATCGATTAACACTAGTAACACCATTAACTCAATTTAATATATCATCGTCGAGTTCATCCGGGGTTAATAATACGATTTCAACGATCATCGACAAGGATACAACTGAAAAGTTCACTATAACAGCTACTGATAAAAATTTGATTGGGGTTTCAGTAACCTGGTATGTGGAATTCGTAGCGGATTTAAGTAAATAACTAAATTGAAAGGATTTCACAATTGAAAACGCTAGCTTTTTTAAAATAACAATGATTTCATCAACACAATGTCGCTATGATCAGGTCAGAGAATTTCAGAATAGACTCAAAACCCTCACTGAGGAGTATCAAATAAAAATAAAAAAATACCGACGAAGAATCACCGCAATTGATATTATTATGTACTCGGTGTCAAGCGTTCTCACTGGCGCCGGAATAATACTTGGATCGGTTATAATGATTGCCCCGGTCGTAGTTCCAATTTGCATTTCTGCGGTGGCTACAATCGGGGGTATATCAACCGGGATAACAAAAAAGATATCATCATGCAGCCAGAGTAAACTGCAGAATTACTTACTTCAATTTCATATTGCATCAACCGCATATTCGCAGTTATCATTGATGATATCATCGTCACTCGATAATACAATTATATCAGATTATGAATTCTCAGAGATGGTCAGTATTTTTAATTCTGCAATATCGAAATTAGAGCAACAACATGAGTATAATAACAATGACAACACAGATGGAATCAGAAAAAACAAACCCAAAAAACAAAATGATCTCAATAATATCAACATTACCAGATTGTGAGTTCTCGGTGATGGTCAGTATTTATGATTCCTCGATACCAAAATTAGAAATACAACATGAATATAATGACGACACCGCAGGAATTACTTCAACGAATAGTGGAGAACACGAACCCAGTACAAACAAGCATGATATCAATAACATCAACGGAACCCGAGTTTAGTGTGAATTTCCCTAGCCCAGTTCCCGTAAAGGAGATAGCGCTAGCAAAACTACGAGTGTATCACAGTTGGCCTAATATCAGATCAAAATCATTTGGTGGTCAACAACCCAATAATTCTTTAGTGTTTGCAAATAAGAATAAAGACGACGGGACTCCAGACTGGAACGTCGTTTCCATACCAACAGGGTCATACCAAATCGAGCAAATCAATAATGAATTCGCGCGTAGAATAAAATCGATTACTGGAGTAGAGTCAAAAATCGCTATAACAGTTCATGAACCGACGCTATCATCCGCAATTGAAATAAACGCAGAAGAATACGTCGTAGATATCTATCAAAGCTCAATAAGAACCGTACTAGGATGGCCTGAATTACCACCCCAGAGTAAAACTCTGGAGGAAACCGTTAAATTACCAGAACCACAAAAAACTGATTATATCAACTACGGTATGAATCTCGATAATCCAATAAAGAGTTATAAAGATGACGAATCCACTATAGAGTTTTATTTAAGATATCGACCAATTGGAGAAGAGGAGGAAATAGGGGGATATAGTCGGATTATTGTAAACGAACCTAAAATCATTGAAAATTTCACAGCAATGAATAATGATTTATCGCTGTTGTTAATATCTCTTAAATCCGGCTCTCTCACCCGAGATGAATTTATCAGCGTTGTAAAAATATGTAACACAATCATCAATGACATGGAAACATTTAACCAAAAAATTGTTCTGGATATATTACATCACGTGAACCCCAGAACGAAAATAAAATTTGCAAAAGACTATAAAATCACCGTTGAAGATATTTTGAATTTTAAACTACCGGGATATAACGTACCAGAACTAAAAAGACTTCTCAGTGATGCCATCGATGTTGGTTTCAAAATAATTCATGATACGTGGAAGAAAACATCATCACCGGAAATAAAAATCCTCAAACATAATAATGACCCAGATGGTGGCGGCAGGCATATCGCTCCGTTCAACGTGAATATTTCATCGGTGATTGCGCTCAATTTAGTATGTGATGTTATCGAAGGAAGCTATCAAATTAATCTCGAACGATCAAATCAAGCTCAGCAAGGATATATTTTGTATTCGTTTGCACCAACAGCTCCTCCAGGATTTTTAATAATTGAGTCTCCGGTTAATCCAGTCTATATGCGGTGTCATAATGATTCGTTAACGAGAATTAATTTCAAACTCACAGATCAATCCAATAATCTAATTGATCTACAAGAAGAGGTGTTAGCGATTAGTTTGTTTGTGAGATCATAAATGATTTTCATCCTAAGGACTTTCATCATAAAGACTCGATCAAATCATTTATTATTTTTTGTTAACCCAGTGATGAAATCACTAGCAGCAGAGAGGGTGGATGACAACAAGTTGCGACCAAAATTAATTAAAAAATCGTAAAAATCTTCGTTTTCATTTTTTTAGTTAAAATGAGATTTCGTAGATTTCAACGAAATCCTACGGATCGTTTTAAGGATTCAATCAATTTTTTTTGTCTGAAAACGTTGTAGGATTCGCCATCTTTTTGGTTGAAATGAGATTATAGGACGGCTCGTTTTAGGATTTCAATCAAAATTTGTCTAAAAACGTTGTAGGATTCACCCTCTCTGCTGCTAACGGACTTTTTGGTTTTTCATGTTATGGATCAGTTGGGCTTAGATAAAAGCTGTTGAAACCCTTTACCCCGCTTGGATTTGGTTAATACTTGGTTTATTGGATGCGCACCATTGGATAGTACGTCACCATACTTTAAAACCGGTTCCCACCATTTTTTTCAGCATGACTTTTGATGAAAAACGGACTTTTTGGTTTTTCATGTTATGGATCAGTTGGGCTTAGATAAAAGCTTTTTGAAACCCTTTACCCCGCTTGGATTTGGTTAATACTTGGTTTATTGGATGCGCACCATTGGATAGTACGTCACCATACTTTAAAACCGGTTCCCACCATTTTTTTCAGCATGACTTTTGATGAAAAACGGACTTTTTGGTTTTTCATGTTATGGATCAGTTGGGCTTAGATAAAAGCTGTTGAAACCCTTTACCCCGCTTGGATTTGGTTAATACTTGGTTTATTGGATGCGCACCATTGGATAGTACGTCACCATACTTTAAAACCGGTTCCCACCATTTTTTTCAGCATGACTTTTGATGAAAAACGGACTTTTTGGTTTTTCATGTTATGGATCAGTTGGGCTTAGATAAAAGCTTTTTGAAACCCTTTACCCCGCTTGGATTTGGTTAATACTTGGTTTATTGGATGCGCACCATTGGATAGTACGTCACCATACTTTAAAACCGGTTCCCACCATTTTTTTCAGCATGACTTTTGATGAAAAACGGACTTTTTGGTTTTTCATGTTATGGATCAGTTGGGCTTAGATAAAAGCTGTTGAAACCCTTTACCCCGCTTGGATTTGGTTAATACTTGGTTTATTGGATGCGCACCATTGGATAGTACGTCACCATACTTTAAAACCGGTTCCCACCATTTTTTTCAGCATGACTTTTGATGAAAAACGGACTTTTTGGTTTTTCATGTTATGGATCAGTTGGGCTTAGATAAAAGCTTTTTGAAACCCTTTACCCCGCTTGGATTTGGTTAATACTTGGTTTATTGGATGCGCA
>JARLTB010000642.1:0-29266 GCA_030141615.1 Unio pictorum
TTCATCAAAAGTCATGCTGAAAAAAAATGGTGGGAACCGGTTTTAAAGTATGGTGACGTACTATCCAATGGTGCGCAGCCAATAAACCAAGTATTAACCAAATCCAAGCGGGGTAAATGGTTTCAACAGCTTTTATCTAAGCCCAACTGATCCATAACATGAAAAACAAAAAAGTCCGTTTTTCATCAAAAGTCATGCTGAAAAAAATGGTGGGAACCGGTTTTAAAGTATGGTGACGTACTATCCAATGGTGCGCAGCCAATAAACCAAGTATTAACCAAATCCAAGCGGGGTAAAGGGTTTCAACAGCTTTTATCTAAGCCCAACTGATCCATAACATGAAAAACAAAAAAGTCCGTTTTTCATCAAAAGTCATGCTGAAAAAAATGGTGGAAACCGGTTTTAAAGTATGGTGACGTACTATCCAATGGTGCGCAGCCAATAAACCAAGTAATAACCAAATCCAAGCGGGGTAAAGGGTTTCAACATCTTTTATCTAAGCCCAACTGATCCATAACATGAAAAACAAAAAAGTCCGTTTTTCATCAAAAGTCATGCTGAAAAAAATGGTGGGAACCGGTTTTAAAGTATGGTGACGTACTATCCAATGGTGCGCAGCCAATAAACCAAGTATTAACCAAATCCAAGCGGGGTAAAGGGTTTCAACAGCTTTTATCTAAGCCCAACTGATCCATAACATGAAAAACAAAAAGTCCGTTTTTCATCAAAAGTCATGCTGAAAAAAAATGGTGGGAACCGGTTTTAAAGTATGGTGACGTACTATCCAATGGTGCGCAGCCAATAAACCAAGTATTAACCAAATCCAAGCGGGGTAAAGGGTTTCAACAGCTTTTATCTAAGCCCAACTGATCCATAACATGAAAAACAAAAAAGTCCGTTTTTCATCAAAAGTCATGCTGAAAAAAATGGTGGGAACCGGTTTTAAAGTATGGTGACGTACTATCCAATGGTGCGCAGCCAATAAACCAAGTATTAACCAAATCCAAGCGGGGTAAAGGGTTTCAACAGCTTTTATCTAAGCCCAACTGATCCATAACATGAAAAACAAAAAAGTCCGTTTTTCATCAAAAGTCATGCTGAAAAAATGGTGGGAACCGGTTTTAAAGTATGGTGACGTACTATCCAATGGTGCGCAGCCAATAAACCAAGTATTAACCAAATCCAAGCGGGGTAAAGGGTTTCAACAGCTTTTATCTAAGCCCAACTGATCCATTACATGAAAAACAAAAAAGTCCGTTTTTCATCAAAAGTCATGCTGAAAAAAATGGTGGGAACCGGTTTTAAAGTATGGTGACGTACTATCCAATGGTGCGCAGCCAATAAACCAAGTATTAACCAAATCCAAGCGGGGTAAAGGGTTTCAACAGCTTTTATCTAAGCCCAACTGATCCATAACATGAAAAACAAAAAAGTCCGTTTTTCATCAAAAGTCATGCTGAAAAAAATGGTGGGAACCGGTTTCAAAGTATGGTGACGTACTATCCAATGGTGCGCAGCCAATAAACCAAGTATTAACCAAATCCAAGCGGGGTAAAGGGTTTCAACAGCTTTTATCTAAGCCCAACTGATACATAACATGAAAAACAAAAAGTCCGTTTTTCATCAAAAGTCATGCTGAAAAAAATGGTAGGAACCGGTTTTAAAGTATGGTGACGTACTATCCAATGGTGCGCAGCCAATAAACCAAGTATTAACCAAATCCAAGCGGGGTAAAGGGTTTCAACAGCTTTTATCTAAGCCCAACTGATCCATAACATGAAAAACAAAAAAGTCCGTTTTTCATCAAAAGTCATGCTGAAAAAAATGGTGGGAACCGGTTTTAAAGTATGGTGACGTACTATCCAATGGTGCGCAGCCAATAAACCAAGTATTAACCAAATCCAAGCGGGGTAAAGGGTTTCAACAGCTTTTATCTAAGCCAACTGATCCATAACATGAAAAACAAAAAGTCCGTTTTTCATCAAAAGTCATGCTGAAAAAATGGGTGGGAACCGGTTTTAAAGTATGGTGACGTACTATCCAATGGTGCGCAGCCAATAAACCAAGTATTAACCAAATCCAAGCGGGGTAAAGGGTTTCAACAGCTTTTATCTAAGCCCACTGACACTGATCCATAACATGAAAAACAAAAAAGTCCGTTTTTCATCAAAAGTCATGCTGAAAAAAATGGTGGGAACCGGTTTTAAAGTATGGTGACGTACTACCCAATGGTGCACAGCCAATAAACCAAGTATTAACCAAATCCAAGCGGGGTAAAGGGTTTCAACAGCTTTTATCTAAGCCCAACTGATCCATAACATGAAAAACAAAAAAGTCCGTTTTTCATCAAAAGTCATGCTGAAGAAAATGGTGGGAACCGGTTTTAAAGTATGGTGACGTACTATCCAATGGTGCGCAGCCAATAAACCAAGTATTAACCAAATCCAAGCGGGGTAAAGGGTTTCAACAGCTTTTATCTAAGCCCAACTGATCCATAACATGAAAAACAAAAAGTCCGTTTTTCATCAAAAGTCATGCTGAAAAAATGGTGGGAACCGGTTTTAAAGTATGGTGACGTACTATCCAATGGTGCGCAGCCAATAAACCAAGTATTAACCAAATCCAAGCGGGGTAAAGGGTTTCAACAGCTTTTATCTAAGCCCAACTGATCCATAACATGAAAAACAAAAAAGTCCGTTTTCATCAAAAGTCATGCTGAAAAAAATGGTGGGAACCGGTTTTAAAGTATGGTGACGTACTATCCAATGGTGCGCAGCCAATAAACCAAGTATTAACCAAATCCAAGCGGGGTAAAGGGTTTCAACAGCTTTTATCTAAGCCCAACTGATCCATAACATGAAAAACAAAAAAGTCCGTTTTTCATCAAAAGTCATGCTGAAAAAAATGGTGGGAACCGGTTTTAAAGTATGGTGACGTACTATCCAATGGTGCGCAGCAATAAACCAAGTATTAACCAAATCCAAGCGGGGTAAAGGGTTTCAACAGCTTTTATCTAAGCCCAACTGATCCATAACATGAAAAAAAAAAAAGTCGTTTTTCATCAAAAGTCATGCTGAAAAAAATGGTGGGAACCGGTTTTAGGTAACCGAAACTTAGAAAAAAAGAGTCCGATTTTTCATCAAAGGTAGTAGGTTTAAACCGGTTCTAACCGGTTTTGAAGGTTTATGAAGTAGTATCAACTGGTTAGAACCGGTTGGAACCGGTTTGAACCGGCTGGAACCGGTTGGAACCGGTTTTTGGTAACCGAAACTTAGAAAAAAAGAGTCCGATTTTTCATCAAAGGTAGTAGGTTTAAACCGGTTCTAACCGGTTTTGAAGGTTTATGAAGTAGTATCAACTGGTTAGAACCGGTTGGAACCGGTTTGAACCGGCTGGAACCGGTTGGAACCGGTTTTTGGTAACCGAAACTTAGAAAAAAAGAGTCCGATTTTTCATCAAAGGTAGTAGGTTTAAACCGGTTCTAACCGGTTTTGAAGGTTTATGAAGTAGTATCAACTGGTTAGAACCGGTTGGAACCGGTTTGAACCGGCTGGAACCGGTTGGAACCGGTTTTTGGTAACCGAAACTTAGAAAAAAAGAGTCCGATTTTTCATCAAAGGTAGTAGGTTTAAACCGGTTCTAACCGGTTTTGAAGGTTTATGAAGTAGTATCAACTGGTTAGAACCGGTTGGAACCGGTTTGAACCGGCTGGAACCGGTTGGAACCGGTTTTTGGTAACCGAAACTTAGAAAAAAAGAGTCCGATTTTTCATCAAAGGTAGTAGGTTTAAACCGGTTCTAACCGGTTTTGAAGGTTTATGAAGTAGTATCAACTGGTTAGAACCGGTTGGAACCGGTTTGAACCGGCTGGAACCGGTTGGAACCGGTTTTTGGTAACCGAAACTTAGAAAAAAAGAGTCCGATTTTTCATCAAAGGTAGTAGGTTTAAACCGGTTCTAACCGGTTTTGAAGGTTTATGAAGTAGTATCAACTGGTTAGAACCGGTTGGAACCGGTTTGAACCGGCTGGAACCGGTTGGAACCGGTTTTTGGTAACCGAAACTTAGAAAAAAAGAGTCCGATTTTTCATCAAAGGTAGTAGGTTTAAACCGGTTCTAACCGGTTTTGAAGGTTTATGAAGTAGTATCAACTGGTTAGAACCGGTTGGAACCGGTTTGAACCGGCTGGAACCGGTTGGAACCGGTTTTTGGTAACCGAAACTTAGAAAAAAAAGAGTCCGATTTTTCATCAAAGGTAGTAGGTTTAAACCGGTTCTAACCGGTTTTGAAGGTTTATGAAGTAGTATCAACTGGTTAGAACCGGTTGGAACCGGTTTGAACCGGCTGGAACCGGTTGGAACCGGTTTTTGGTAACCGAAACTTAGAAAAAAAGAGTCCGATTTTTCATCAAAGGTAGTAGGTTTAAACCGGTTCTAACCGGTTTTGAAGGTTTATGAAGTAGTATCAACTGGTTAGAACCGGTTGGAACCGGTTTGAACCGGCTGGAACCGGTTGGAACCGGTTTTTGGTAACCGAAACTTAGAAAAAAAGAGTCCGATTTTTCATCAAAGGTAGTAGGTTTAAACCGGTTCTAACCGGTTTTGAAGGTTTATGAAGTAGTATCAACTGGTTAGAACCGGTTGGAACCGGTTTGAACCGGCTGGAACCGGTTGGAACCGGTTTTTGGTAACCGAAACTTAGAAAAAAAGAGTCCGATTTTTCATCAAAGGTAGTAGGTTTAAACCGGTTCTAACCGGTTTTGAAGGTTTATGAAGTAGTATCAACTGGTTAGAACCGGTTGGAACCGGTTTGAACCGGCTGGAACCGGTTGGAACCGGTTTTTGGTAACCGAAACTTAGAAAAAAGAGTCCGATTTTTCATCAAAGGTAGTAGGTTTAAACCGGTTCTAACCGGTTTTGAAGGTTTATGAAGTAGTATCAACTGGTTAGAACCGGTTGGAACCGGTTTGAACCGGCTGGAACCGGTTGGAACCGGTTTTTGGTAACCGAAACTTAGAAAAAAAGAGTCCGATTTTTCATCAAAGGTAGTAGGTTCAAAACGGGTTCTAACCGGTTTTGAAGGTTTATGAAGTAGTATCAACTGGTTAGAACCGGTTGGAACCGGTTTGAACCGGCTGGAACCGGTTTGAACCGGTTTTTGGTAACCGAAACTTAGAAAAAATGAGTCCGATTTTTCATCAAAGGTAGTTGGTTTAAACCGGTTCTAACCGGTTTTTGAAGGTTTATGAAGTAGTATCAACTGGTTAGAACCGGTTGGAACCGGTTTGAACCGGCTGGAACCGGTTGGAACCGGTTTTTGGTAACCGAAACTTAGAAAAAAAGAGTCCGATTTTTCATCAAAGGTAGTAGGTTTAAACCGGTTCTAACCGGTTTTGAGGTTTATGAAGTAGTATCAACTGGTTAGAACCGGTTGGAACCGGTTTGAACCGGCTGGAACCGGTTAGAACCGGTTTTTGGTAACCGAAACTTAGAAAAAAAGAGTCCGATTTTTCATCAAAGGTAGTAGGTTTAAACCGGTTCTAACCGGTTTTGAAGGTTTATGAAGTAGTATCAACTGTTTAGAACCGGTTGGAACCGGTTTGAACCGGCTGGAACCGGTTGGAACCGGTTTTTGGTAACCGAAACTTAGAAAAAAAGAGTCCGATTTTTCATCAAAGGTAGTAGGTTTAAACCGGTTCTAACCGGTTTTGAAGGTTTATGAAGTAGTATCAACTGGTTAGAACCGGTTGGAACCGGTTTGAACCGGCTGGAACCGGTTGGAACCGGTTTTTGGTAACCGAAACTTAGAAAAAAAGAGTCCGATTTTTCATCAAAGGTAGTAGGTTTAAACCGGTTCTATCCGGTTTTGAAGGTTTATGAAGTAGTATCAACTGGTTAGAACCGATTGGAACCGGTTTGAACCGGCTGGAACCGGTTGGAACCGGTTTTTGGTAACCGAAACTTAGAAAAAAAGAGTCCGATTTTTCATCAAAGGTAGTAGGTTTAACCGGTTCTAACCGGTTTTGAAGGTTTATGAAGTAGTATCAACTGGTAAGAACCGGTTGGAACCGGTTTGAACCGGCTGGAACCGGTTGGAACCGGTTTTTGGTAACCGAAACTTAGAAAAAAAGAGTCCGATTTTTCATCAAAGGTAGTAGGTTTAAACCCGTTCTAACCGGTTTTGAAGATTTATGAAGTAGTATCAACTGGTTAGAACCGGTTGGAACCGGTTTGAACCGGCTGGAACCGGTTGGAACCGGTTTTTGGTAACCGAAACATAGAAAAAAAGAGTCCGATTTTTCATCAAAGGTAGTAGGTTTAAACCGGTTCTAACCGGTTTTGAAGGTTTATGAAGTAGTATCAACTGGTTAGAACCGGTTGGAACCGGTTTGAACCGGCTGGGACCGGTTGGAACCGGTTTTTGGTAACCGAATTTTAGAAAAAAAGAGTCCGATTTTTCATCAAAGGTAGTAGGTTTAAACCGGTTCTAACCGGTTTTGAAGGTTTATGAAGTAGTATCAACTGGTTAGAACCGGTTGGAACCGGTTTGAAACCGGCTGGAACCGGTTGGAACCGGTTTTTGGTAACCGAAACTTAGAAAAAAAAGAGTCCGATTTTTCATCAAAGGTAGTAGGTTTAAACCGGTTCTAACCGGTTTTGAAGGTTTATGAAGTAGTATCAACTGGTTAGAACCGGTTGGAACCGGTTTGAACCGGCTGGAACCGGTTGGAACCGGTTTTGGTAACCGAAACTTAGAAAAAAAGAGTCCGATTTTTCATCAAAGGTAGTAGGTTTAAACCAGTTCTAACCGGTTTTGAAGGTTTATGAAGTAGTATCAACTGGTTAGAACCGTTGGAACCGGTTTGAACCGGCTGGAACCGGTTGGAACCGGTTTTTGGTAACCGAAACTTAGAAAAAAAAGAGTCCGATTTTTCATCAAAGGTAGTAGGTTTAAACCGGTTCTAACCGGTTTTGAAGGTTTATGAAGTAGTATCAACTGGTTAGAACCGGTTGGAACCGGTTTGAACCGGCTGGAACCGGTTGGAACCGGTTTTTGGTAACCGAAACTTAGAAAAAAAGAGTCCGATTTTTCATCAAAGGTAGTAGGTTTAACCGGTTCTAACCGGTTTTGAAGGTTTATGAATTAGTATCAACTGGTTAGAACCGGTTGGAACCGGTTTGAACCGGCTGGAACCGGTTGGAACCGGTTTTTGGTAACCGAAACTTAGAAAAAAAGAGTCCGATTTTCATCAAAGGTAGTAGGTTTAAACCGGTTCTAACCGGTTTTTGAAGGTTTATGAAGTAGTATCAACTGGTTAGAACCGGTTGGAACCGGTTTGAACTGGCTGGAACCGGTTGAACCGGTTTTTGGTAACCGAAACTTAGAAAAAAAGAGTCCGATTTTTCATCAAAGGTAGTAGGTTTAAACCGGTTCTAACCAGTTTTGAAGGTTTATGAAGTAGTATCAACTGGTTAGAACCGGTTGGAACCGGTTTGAACCGGCTGGAACCGGTTGGAACCGGTTTTTGGTAACCGAAACATAGAAAAAAAGAGTCCGATTTTTCATCAAAGGTAGTAGGTTTAAACCGGTTCTAACCGGTTTTGAAGGTTTACGAAGTAGCATCAACTGGTTAGAAACCGGTTGGAACCGGTTTGAACCGGCTGGAACCGGTTGGAACCGGTTTTTGGTAACCGAAACTTGGAAAAAAGAGTCCGATTTTCATCAAAGGTAGTAGGTTTAAACCGGTTCTAACCGGTTTTGAAGGTTTATGAAGTAGTATCAACTGGTTAGAACCGGTTGGAACCGGTTTGAACCGGCTGGAACCGGTTGGAACCGGTTTTTGGTAACCGAAACTTAGAAAAAAAGAGTCCGATTTTTCATCAAAGGTAGTAGGTTTAAACCGGTTCTAACCGTTTTGAAGGTTTATGAGTAGTATCAACTGGTTAGAACCGGTTGGAACCGGTTGAACCGGCTGGAACCGGTTGGGAACCGGTTTTTGGTAACCGAAACTTAGAAAAAAAAGAGTCCGATTTTTCATCAAAGGTAGTAGGTTTAAACCGGTTCTAACCGGTTTTGAAGGTTTATGAAGTAGTATCAACTGGTTAGAACCGGTTGGAACCGGTTTGAACCGGCCTGGAACCGGTTGGAACCGGTTTTTGGTAACCGAAACTTAGAAAAAAAGAGTCCGATTTTTCATCAAAGGTAGTAGGTTTAAACGGTTCTAACCGGTTTTGAAGGGTTTATGAAGTAGTATCAACTGGTTAGAACCGGTTGGAACCGGTTTGAACCGGCTGGAACCGGTTGGAACCGGTTTTTGGTAACCGAAACTTAGAAAAAAAGAGTCCGATTTTTCATCCAAGGTAGTAGGTTTAAACCGGTTCTAACCGGTTTTGAAGGTTTATGAAGTAGTATCAACTGGTTAGAACCGGTTGGAACCGGTTTGAACCGGCTGGAACCGGTTAGAACCGGTTTTTGGTAACCGAAACTTAGAAAAAAAGAGTCCGATTTTTCATCAAGGTAGTAGGTTTAAACCGGTTCTAACCGGTTTTGAAGGTTTATGAAGTAGTATCAACTGGTTAGAACCGGTTGGAACCGGTTTGAACCGGCTGGAACCGGTTGGAACCGGTTTTTGGTAACCGAAACTTAGTAAAAAAGAGTCCGATTTTTCATCAAAGGTAGTAGGTTTAAACCGGTTCTATCCGGTTTTGAAGGTTTATGAAGTAGCATCAACTGGTTAGAACCGGTTGGAACCGGTTTGAACCGGCTGGAACCGGTTGGAACCGGTTTTTGGTAACCGAAACTTAGAAAAAAAGAGTCCGATTTTTCATCAAAGGTAGTAGGTTTAAACCGGTTCTAACCGGTTTTGAAGGTTTATGAAGTAGTATCAACTGGTTAGAACCGGTTGGAACCGGTTTGAACCGGCTGGAATCGGTTGGAACCGGTTTTTGGTAACCGAAACTTAGAAAAAAAGAGTCCGATTTTTCATCAAAGGTAGTAGGTTTAAACCGGTTCTAACCGGTTTTGAAGGTTTATGAAGTAGTATCAACTGGTTAGAACCGGTGGAACCGGTTTGAACCGGCTGGAACCGGATGGAACCGGTTTTTGGTAACCGAAACTTAGAAAAAAAGAGTCCGATTTTTCATCAAAGGTAGTAGGTTTAAACCGGTTCTAACCGTTTTGAAGGTTTATGAAGTAGTATCAACTGGTTTGAACCGGTTGGAACCGGTTTGAACCGGCTGGAACCGGTTGGAACCGGTTTTTGGTAACCGAAACTTAGAAAAAAGAGTCCGATTTTTCATCAAAGGTAGTAGGTTTAAACCGGTTCTAACCGTTTTGAAGGTTTATGAAGTAGTATCAACTGGTTAGAACCGGTTGGAACCGGTTTGAACCGGCTGGAACCGGTTGGAACCGGTTTTTGGTAACCGAAACTTAGAAAAAAAGAGTCCGATTTTTCATCAAAGGTAGTAGGTTTAAACCGGTTCTAACCGGTTTTGAAGGTTTATGAAGTAGTATCAACTGGTTAGAACCGGTTGGAACCGGTTTGAACCGGCTGGAACCGGTTGGAACCGGTTTTTGGTAACCGAAACTTAGAAAAAAAGAGTCCGATTTTTCATCAAAGGTAGTAGGTTTAAACCGGTTCTAACCGGTTTTGAAGGTTTATGAAGTAGTATCAACTGGTTAGAACCGGTTGGAACCGGTTTGAACCGGCTGGAACCGGTTGGAACCGGTTTTTGGTAACCGAAACTTAGAAAAAAAGAGTCCGATTTTTCATCAAAGGTAGTAGGTTTAAACCGGTTCTAACCGGTTTTGAAGGTTTATGAAGTAGTATCAACTGGTTAGAACCGGTTGGAACCGGTTTGAACCGGCTGGAACCGGTTGGAACCGGTTTTTGGTAACCGAAACTTAGAAAAAAAGAGTCCGATTTTTCATCAAAGGTAGTAGGTTTAAACCGGTTCTAACCGGTTTTGAAGGTTTATGAAGTAGTATCAACTGGTTAGAACCGGTTGGAACCGGTTTGAACCGGCTGGAACCGGTTGGAACCGGTTTTTGGTAACCGAAACTTAGAAAAAAAGAGTCCGATTTTTCATCAAAGGTAGTAGGTTTAAACCGGTTCTAACCGGTTTTGAAGGTTTATGAAGTAGTATCAACTGGTTAGAACCGGTTGGAACCGGTTTGAACCGGCTGGAACCGGTTAGAACCGGTTTTTGGTAACCGAAACTTAGAAAAAAAGAGTCCGATTTTTCATCAAAGGTAGTAGGTTTAAACCGGTTCTAACCGGTTTTGAAGGTTTATGAAGTAGTATCAACTGGTTAGAACCGGTTGGAACCGGTTTGAACCGGCTGGAACCGGTTGGAACCGGTTTTTGGTAACCGAAACTTAGAAAAAAAGAGTCCGATTTTTCATCAAAGGTAGTAGGTTTAAACCGGTTCTAACCGGTTTTGAAGGTTTATGAAGTAGTATCAACTGGTTAGAACCGGTTGGAACCGGTTTGAACCGGCTGGAACCGGTTGGAACCGGTTTTTGGTAACCGAAACTTAGAAAAAAAGAGTCCGATTTTTCATCAAAGGTAGTAGGTTTAAACCGGTTCTAACCGGTTTTGAAGGTTTGTTTATGAAGTAGTATCAACTGGTTAGAACCGGTTGGAACCGGTTTGAACCGGCTGGAACCGGTTGGAACCGGTTTTTGGTAACCGAAACTTAGAAAAAAAGAGTACGATTTTTCATCAAAGGTAGTAGGTTTAAACCGGTTCTAACCGGTTTTGAAGGTTTATGAAGTAGTATCAACTGGTTAGAACCGGTTGGAACCGGTTGGAACCGGCTGGAACCGGTTGGAACCGGTTTTTGGTAACCGAAACTTAGAAAAAAAAGAGTCCGATTTGTCATCAAAGGTAGTAGGTTTAAACCGGTTATAACCGGTTTTGAAGGTTTATGAAGTAGTATCAACTGGTTAGAACCGGTTGGAACCGGTTTGAACCGGCTGGAACCGGTTGGAACCGGTTTTTGGTAACCGAGACTTAGAAAAAAAGAGTCCGATTTTTCATCAAAGGTAGTAGGTTTAAACCGGTTCTAACCGGTTTTGAAGGTTTATGAAGTAGTATCAACTGGTTAGAACCGGTTGGAACCGGTTTGCAACCGGCTGGAACCGGTTGGAACCGGTTTTTGGTAACCGAAACTTATAAAAAGAGTCCGATTTTTCATCAAAGGTAGTAGGTTTAAACCGGTTCTAACCGGTTTTGAAGGTTTATGAAGTAGTATCAACTGGTTAGAACCGGTTGGAACCGGTTTGAACCGGCTGGAACCGGTTGGAACCGGTTTTTGGTAACCGAAACTTAGAAAAAAAGAGTCCGATTTTTCATCAAAGGTAGTAGGTTTAAACCGGTTCTAACCGGTTTTGAAGGTTTATGAAGTAGTATCAACTGGTTAGAACCGGTTGGAACCGGTTTGAACCGGCTGGAACCGGTTGGAACCGGTTTTTGGTAACCGAAACTTAGAAAAAAAGAGTCCGATTTTTCATCAAAGGTAGTAGGTTTAAACCGGTTCTAACCGGTTTTGAAGGTTTATGAAGTAGTATCAACTGGTTAGAACCGGTTGGAACCGGTTTGAACCGGCTTGAACCGGTTGGAACCGGTTTTTGGTAACCGAAACTTAGAAAAAAAGAGTCCGATTTTTCATCAAAGGTAGTAGGTTTAAACCGGTTCTAACCGGTTTTGAAGGTTTATGAAGTAGTATCAACTGGTTAGAACCGGTTGGAACCGGTTTGAACCGGCTGGAACCGGTTGGAACCGGTTTTTGGTAACCGAAACTTAGAAAAAAAGAGTCCGATTTTTCATCAAAGGTAGTAGGTTTAAACCGGTTCTAACCGGTTTTGAAGGTTTATGAAGTAGTATCAACTGGTTAGAACCGGTTGGAACCGGTTTGAACCGGCTGGAACCGGTTGGAACCGGTTTTTGGTAACCGAAACTTAGAAAAAAAGAGTCCGATTTTTCATCAAAGGTAGTAGGTTTAAACCGGTTCTAACCGGTTTTGAAGGTTTATGAAGTAGTATCAACTGGTTAGAACCGGTTGGAACCGGTTTGAACCGGCTGGAACCGGTTGGAACCGGTTTTTGGTAACCGAAACTTAGAAAAAAAGAGTCCGATTTTTCATCAAAGGTAGTAGGTTTAAACCGGTTCTAACCGGTTTTGAAGGTTTATGAAGTAGTATCAACTGGTTAGAACCGGTTGGAACCGGTTTGAACCGGCTGGAACCGGTTGGAACCGGTTTTTGGTAACCGAAACTTAGAAAAAAAGAGTCCGATTTTTCATCAAAGGTAGTAGGTTTAAACCGGTTCTAACCGGTTTTGAAGGTTTATGAAGTAGTATCAACTGGTTAGAACCGGTTGGAACCGGTTTGAACCGGCTGGAACCGGTTGGAACCGGTTTTTGGTAACCGAAACTTAGAAAAAAAGAGTCCGATTTTTCATCAAAGGTAGTAGGTTTAAACCGGTTCTAACCGTTTTGAAGGTTTATGAAGTAGTATCAACTGGTTAGAACCGGTTGGAACCGGTTTGAACCGGCTGGAACCGGTTGGAACCGGTTTTTGGTAACCGAAACTTAGAAAAAAAGAGTCCGATTTTTCATCAAAGGTAGTAGGTTTAAACCGGTTCTAACCGGTTTTGAAGGTTTATGAAGTAGTATCAACTGGTTAGAACCGGTTGGAACCGGTTTGAACCGGCTGGAACCGGTTGGAACCGGTTTTTGGTAACCGAAACTTAGAAAAAAAGAGTCCGATTTTTCATCAAAGGTAGTAGGTTTAAACCGGTTCTAACCGGTTTTGAAGGTTTATGAAGTAGTATCAACTGGTTTAGAACCGGTTGGAACCGGTTTGAACCGGCTGGAACCGGTTGGAACCGGTTTTTGGTAACCGAAACTTAGAAAAAAAGAGTCCGATTTTTCATCAAAGGTAGTAGGTTTAAACCGGTTCTAACCGGTTTTGAAGGTTTATGAAGTAGTATCAACTGGTTAGAACCGGTTGGAACCGGTTTGAACCGGCTGGAACCGGTTGGAACCGGTTTTTGGTAACCGAAACTTAGAAAAAAAGAGTCCGATTTTTCATCAAAGGTAGTAGGTTTAAACCGGTTCTAACCGGTTTTGAAGGTTTATGAAGTAGTATCAACTGGTTAGAACCGGTTGGAACCGGTTTGAACCGGCTGGAACCGGTTGGAACCGGTTTTTGGTAACCGAAACTTAGAAAAAAAGAGTCCGATTTTTCATCAAAGGTAGTAGGTTTAAACCGGTTCTAACCGGTTTTGAAGGTTTATGAAGTAGTATCAACTGGTTAGAACCGGTTGGAACCGGTTTGAACCGGCTGGAACCGGTTGGAACCGGTTTTTGGTAACCGAAACTTAGAAAAAAAGAGTCCGATTTTTCATCAAAGGTAGTAGGTTTAAACCGGTTCTAACCGGTTTTGAAGGTTTATGAAGTAGTATCAACTGGTTAGAACCGGTTGGAACCGGTTTGAACCGGCTGGAACCGGTTGGAACCGGTTTTTGGTAACCGAAACTTAGAAAAAAAGAGTCCGATTTTTCATCAAAGGTAGTAGGTTTAAACCGGTTCTAACCGGTTTTGAAGGTTTATGAAGTAGTATCAACTGGTTAGAACCGGTTGGAACCGGTTTGAACCGGCTGGAACCGGTTGGAACCGGTTTTTGGTAACCGAAACTTAGAAAAAAAGAGTCCGATTTTTCATCAAAGGTAGTAGGTTTAAACCGGTTCTAACCGGTTTTGAAGGTTTATGAAGTAGTATCAACTGGTTAGAACCGGTTGGAACCGGTTTGAACCGGCTGGAACCGGTTGGAACCGGTTTTTGGTAACCGAAACTTAGAAAAAAAGAGTCCGATTTTTCATCAAAGGTAGTAGGTTTAAACCGGTTCTAACCGGTTTTGAAGGTTTATGAAGTAGTATCAACTGGTTAGAACCGGTTGGAACCGGTTTGAACCGGCTGGAACCGGTTGGAACCGGTTTTTGGTAACCGAAACTTAGAAAAAAAGAGTCCGATTTTTCATCAAAGGTAGTAGGTTTAAACCGGTTCTAACCGGTTTTGAAGGTTTATGAAGTAGTATCAACTGGTTAGAACCGGTTGGAACCGGTTTGAACCGGCTGGAACCGGTTGGAACCGGTTTTTGGTAACCGAAACTTAGAAAAAAAGAGTCCGATTTTTCATCAAAGGTAGTAGGTTTAAACCGGTTCTAACCGGTTTTGAAGGTTTATGAAGTAGTATCAACTGGTTAGAACCGGTTGGAACCGGTTTGAACCGGCTGGAACCGGTTGGAACCGGTTTTTGGTAACCGAAACTTAGAAAAAAAGAGTCCGATTTTTCATCAAAGGTAGTAGGTTTAAACCGGTTCTAACCGGTTTTGAAGGTTTATGAAGTAGTATCAACTGGTTAGAACCGGTTGGAACCGGTTTGAACCGGCTGGAACCGGTTGGAACCGGTTTTTGGTAACCGAAACTTAGAAAAAAAGAGTCCGATTTTTCATCAAAGGTAGTAGGTTTAAACCGGTTCTAACCGGTTTTGAAGGTTTATGAAGTAGTATCAACTGGTTAGAACCGGTTGGAACCGGTTTGAACCGGCTGGAACCGGTTGGAACCGGTTTTTGGTAACCGAAACTTAGAAAAAAAGAGTCCGATTTTTCATCAAAGGTAGTAGGTTTAAACCGGTTCTAACCGGTTTTGAAGGTTTATGAAGTAGTATCAACTGGTTAGAACCGGTTGGAACCGGTTTGAACCGGCTGGAACCGGTTGGAACCGGTTTTTGGTAACCGAAACTTAGAAAAAAAGAGTCCGATTTTTCATCAAAGGTAGTAGGTTTAAACCGGTTCTAACCGGTTTTGAAGGTTTATGAAGTAGTATCAACTGGTTAGAACCGGTTGGAACCGGTTTGAACCGGCTGGAACCGGTTGGAACCGGTTTTTGGTAACCGAAACTTAGAAAAAAAGAGTCCGATTTTTCATCAAAGGTAGTAGGTTTAAACCGGTTCTAACCGGTTTTGAAGGTTTATGAAGTAGTATCAACTGGTTAGAACCGGTTGGAACCGGTTTGAACCGGCTGGAACCGGTTGGAACCGGTTTTTGGTAACCGAAACTTAGAAAAAAAGAGTCCGATTTTTCATCAAAGGTAGTAGGTTTAAACCGGTTCTAACCGGTTTTGAAGGTTTATGAAGTAGTATCAACTGGTTAGAACCGGTTGGAACCGGTTTGAACCGGCTGGAACCGGTTGGAACCGGTTTTTGGTAACCGAAACTTAGAAAAAAAGAGTCCGATTTTTCATCAAAGGTAGTAGGTTTAAACCGGTTCTAACCGGTTTTGAAGGTTTATGAAGTAGTATCAACTGGTTAGAACCGGTTGGAACCGGTTTGAACCGGCTGGAACCGGTTGGAACCGGTTTTTGGTAACCGAAACTTAGAAAAAAAGAGTCCGATTTTTCATCAAAGGTAGTAGGTTTAAACCGGTTCTAACCGGTTTTGAAGGTTTATGAAGTAGTATCAACTGGTTAGAACCGGTTGGAACCGGTTTGAACCGGCTGAACCGGTTGGAACCGGTTTTTGGTAACCGAAACTTAGAAAAAAAGAGTCCGATTTTTCATCAAAGGTAGTAGGTTTAAACCGGTTCTAACCGGTTTTGAAGGTTTATGAAGTAGTATCAACTGGTTAGAACCGGTTGGAACCGGTTTGAACCGGCTGGAACCGGTTGGAACCGGTTTTTTGTAACCGAAACTTAGAAAAAAAGAGTCCGATTTTTCATCAAAGGTAGTAGGTTTAAACCGGTTCTAACCGGTTTTGAAGGTTTATGAAGTAGTATCAACCTGGTTAGAACCGGTTGGAACCGGTTTGAACCGGCTGGAACCGGTTGGAACCGGTTTTTGGTAACCGAAACTTAGAAAAAAAGAGTCCGATTTTTCATCAAAGGTAGTAGGTTTAAACCGGTTCTAACCGGTTTTGAAGGTTTATGAAGTAGTATCAACTGGTTAGAACCGGTTGGAACCGGTTTGAACCGGCTGGAACCGGTTGGAACCGGTTTTTGGTAACCGAAACTTAGAAAAAAGAGTCCGATTTTTCATCAAAGGTAGTAGGTTTAAACCGGTTCTAACCGTTTTGAAGGTTTATGAAGTAGTATCAACTGGTTAGAACCGGTTGGAACCGGTTTGAACCGGCTGGAACCGGTTGGAACCGGTTTTTGGTAACCGAAACTTAGAAAAAAAGAGTCCGATTTTTCATCAAAGGTAGTAGGTTTAAACCGGTTCTAACCGGTTTTGAAGGTTTATGAAGTAGTATCAACTGGTTAGAACCGGTTGGAACCGGTTTGAACCGGCTGGAACCGGTTGGAACCGGTTTTTGGTAACCGAAACTTAGAAAAAAAGAGTCCGATTTTTCATCACAGGTAGTAGGTTTAAACCGGTTCTAACCGGTTTTGAAGGTTTATGAAGTAGTATCAACTGGTTAGAACCGGTTGGAACCGGTTTGAACCGGCTGGAACCGGTTGGAACCGGTTTTTGGTAACCGAAACTTAGAAAAAAAGAGTCCGATTTTTCATCAAAGGTAGTAGGTTTAAACCGGTTCTAACCGGTTTTGAAGGTTTATGAAGTAGTATCAACTGGTTAGAACCGGTTGGAACCGGTTTGAACCGGCTGGAACCGGTTGGAACCGGTTTTTGGTAACCGAAACTTAGAAAAAAAGAGTCCGATTTTTCATCAAAGGTAGTAGGTTTAAACCGGTTCTAACCGGTTTTGAAGGTTTATGAAGTAGTATCAACTGGTTAGAACCGGTTGGAACCGGTTTGAACCGGCTGGAACCGGTTGGAACCGGTTTTTGGTAACCGAAACTTAGAAAAAAAGAGTCCGATTTTTCATCAAAGGTAGTAGGTTTAAACCGGTTCTAACCGGTTTTGAAGGTTTATGAAGTAGTATCAACTGGTTAGAACCGGTTGGAACCGGTTTGAACCGGCTGGAACCGGTTGGAACCGGTTTTTGGTAACCGAAACTTAGAAAAAAAGAGTCCGATTTTTCATCAAAGGTAGTAGGTTTAAACCGGTTCTAACCGGTTTTGAAGGTTTATGAAGTAGTATCAACTGGTTAGAACCGGTTGGAACCGGTTTGAACCGGCTGGAACCGGTTGGAACCGGTTTTTGGTAACCGAAACTTAGAAAAAAAGAGTCCGATTTTTCATCAAAGGTAGTAGGTTTAAACCGGTTCTAACCGGTTTTGAAGGTTTATGAAGTAGTATCAACTGGTTAGAACCGGTTGGAACCGGTTTGAACCGGCTGGAACCGGTTGGAACCGGTTTTTGGTAACCGAAACTTAGAAAAAAGAGTCCGATTTTTCATCAAAGGTAGTAGGTTTAAACCGGTTCTAACCGGTTTTGAAGGTTTATGAAGTAGTATCAACTGGTTAGAACCGGTTGGAACCGGTTTGAACCGGCTGGAACCGGTTGGAACCGGTTTTTGGTAACCGAAACTTAGAAAAAAAGAGTCCGATTTTTCATCAAAGGTAGTAGGTTTAAACCGGTTCTAACCGGTTTTGAAGGTTTATGAAGTAGTATCAACTGGTTAGAACCGGTTGGAACCGGTTTGAACCGGCTGGAACCGGTTGGAACCGGTTTTTGGTAACCGAAACTTAGAAAAAAAGAGTCCGATTTTTCATCAAAGGTAGTAGGTTTAAACCGGTTCTAACCGGTTTTGAAGGTTTATGAAGTAGTATCAACTGGTTAGAACCGGTTGGAACCGGTTTGAACCGGCTGGAACCGGTTGGAACCGGTTTTTGGTAACCGAAACTTAGAAAAAAAGAGTCCGATTTTTCATCAAAGGTAGTAGGTTTAAACCGGTTCTAACCGGTTTTGAAGGTTTATGAAGTAGTATCAACTGGTTAGAACCGGTTGGAACCGGTTTGAACCGGCTGGAACCGGTTGGAACCGGTTTTGGTAACCGAAACTTAGAAAAAAAGAGTCCGATTTTTCATCAAAGGTAGTAGGTTTAAACCGGTTCTAACCGGTTTTGAAGGTTTATGAAGTAGTATCAACTGGTTAGAACCGGTTGGAACCGGTTTGAACCGGCTGGAACCGGTTGGAACCGGTTTTTGGTAACCGAAACTTAGAAAAAAAGAGTCCGATTTTTCATCAAAGGTAGTAGGTTTAAACCGGTTCTAACCGGTTTTGAAGGTTTATGAAGTAGTATCAACTGGTTAGAACCGGTTGGAACCGGTTTGAACCGGCTGGAACCGGTTGGAACCGGTTTTTGGTAACCGAAACTTAGAAAAAAAGAGTCCGATTTTTCATCAAAGGTAGTAGGTTTAAACCGGTTCTAACCGGTTTTGAAGGTTTATGAAGTAGTATCAACTGGTTAGAACCGGTTGGAACCGGTTTGAACCGGCTGGAACCGGTTGGAACCGGTTTTTGGTAACCGAAACTTAGAAAAAAAGAGTCCGATTTTTCATCAAAGGTAGTAGGTTTAAACCGGTTCTAACCGGTTTTGAAGGTTTATGAAGTAGTATCAACTGGTTAGAACCGGTTGGAACCGGTTTGAACCGGCTGGAACCGGTTGGAACCGGTTTTTGGTAACCGAAACTTAGAAAAAAAGAGTCCGATTTTTCATCAAAGGTAGTAGGTTTAAACCGGTTCTAACCGGTTTTGAAGGTTTATGAAGTAGTATCAACTGGTTAGAACCGGTTGGAACCGGTTTGAACCGGCTGGAACCGGTTGGAACCGGTTTTTGGTAACCGAAACTTAGAAAAAAAGAGTCCGATTTTTCATCAAAGGTAGTAGGTTTAAACCGGTTCTAACCGGTTTTGAAGGTTTATGAAGTAGTATCAACTGGTTAGAACCGGTTGGAACCGGTTTGAACCGGCTGGAACCGGTTGGAACCGGTTTTTGGTAACCGAAACTTAGAAAAAAAGAGTCCGATTTTTCATCAAAGGTAGTAGGTTTAAACCGGTTCTAACCGGTTTTGAAGGTTTATGAAGTAGTATCAACTGGTTAGAACCGGTTGGAACCGGTTTGAACCGGCTGGAACCGGTTGGAACCGGTTTTTGGTAACCGAAACTTAGAAAAAAAGAGTCCGATTTTTCATCAAAGGTAGTAGGTTTAAACCGGTTCTAACCGGTTTTGAAGGTTTATGAAGTAGTATCAACTGGTTAGAACCGGTTGGAACCGGTTTGAACCGGCTGGAACCGGTTGGAACCGGTTTTTGGTAACCGAAACTTAGAAAAAAAGAGTCCGATTTTTCATCAAAGGTAGTAGGTTTAAACCGGTTCTAACCGGTTTTGAAGGTTTATGAAGTAGTATCAACTGGTTAGAACCGGTTGGAACCGGCTGGAACCGGTTGGAACCGGTTTTTGGTAACCGAAACTTAGAAAAAAAGAGTCCGATTTTTCATCAAAGGTAGTAGGTTTAAACCGGTTCTAACCGGTTTTGAAGGTTTATGAAGTAGTATCAACTGGTTAGAACCGGTTGGAACCGGTTTGAACCGGCTGGAACCGGTTGGAACCGGTTTTTGGTAACCGAAACTTAGAAAAAAAGAGTCCGATTTTTCATCAAAGGTAGTAGGTTTAAACCGGTTCTAACCGGTTTTGAAGGTTTATGAAGTAGTATCAACTGGTTAGAACCGGTTGGAACCGGTTTGAACCGGCTGGAACCGGTTGGAACCGGTTTTTGGTAACCGAAACTTAGAAAAAAAGAGTCCGATTTTTCATCAAAGGTAGTAGGTTTAAACCGGTTCTAACCGGTTTTGAAGGTTTATGAAGTAGTATCAACTGGTTAGAACCGGTTGGAACCGGTTTGAACCGGCTGGAACCGGTTGGAACCGGTTTTTGGTAACCGAAACTTAGAAAAAAAGAGTCCGATTTTTCATCAAAGGTAGTAGGTTTAAACCGGTTCTAACCGGTTTTGAAGGTTTATGAAGTAGTATCAACTGGTTAGAACCGGTTGGAACCGGTTTGAACCGGCTGGAACCGGTTGGAACCGGTTTTTGGTAACCGAAACTTAGAAAAAAAGAGTCCGATTTTTCATCAAAGGTAGTAGGTTTAAACCGGTTCTAACCGGTTTTGAAGGTTTATGAAGTAGTATCAACTGGTTAGAACCGGTTGGAACCGGTTTGAACCGGCTGGAACCGGTTGGAACCGGTTTTTGGTAACCGAAACTTAGAAAAAAAGAGTCCGATTTTTCATCAAAGGTAGTAGGTTTAAACCGGTTCTAACCGGTTTTGAAGGTTTATGAAGTAGTATCAACTGGTTAGAACCGGTTGGAACCGGTTTGAACCGGCTGGAACCGGTTGGAACCGGTTTTTGGTAACCGAAACTTAGAAAAAAAGAGTCCGATTTTTCATCAAAGGTAGTAGGTTTAAACCGGTTCTAACCGGTTTTGAAGGTTTATGAAGTAGTATCAACTGGTTAGAACCGGTTGGAACCGGTTTGAACCGGCTGGAACCGGTTGGAACCGGTTTTTGGTAACCGAAACTTAGAAAAAAAGAGTCCGATTTTTCATCAAAGGTAGTAGGTTTAAACCGGTTCTAACCGGTTTTGAAGGTTTATGAAGTAGTATCAACTGGTTAGAACCGGTTGGAACCGGTTTGAACCGGCTGGAACCGGTTGGAACCGGTTTTTGGTAACCGAAACTTAGAAAAAAAGAGTCCGATTTTTCATCAAAGGTAGTAGGTTTAAACCGGTTCTAACCGGTTTTGAAGGTTTATGAAGTAGTATCAACTGGTTAGAACCGGTTGGAACCGGTTTGAACCGGCTGGAACCGGTTGGAACCGGTTTTTGGTAACCGAAACTTAGAAAAAAAGAGTCCGATTTTTCATCAAAGGTAGTAGGTTTAAACCGGTTCTAACCGGTTTTGAAGGTTTATGAAGTAGTATCAACTGGTTAGAACCGGTTGGAACCGGTTTGAACCGGCTGGAACCGGTTGGAACCGGTTTTTGGTAACCGAAACTTAGAAAAAAAGAGTCCGATTTTTCATCAAAGGTAGTAGGTTTAAACCGGTTCTAACCGGTTTTGAAGGTTTATGAAGTAGTATCAACTGGTTAGAACCGGTTGGAACCGGTTTGAACCGGCTGGAACCGGTTGGAACCGGTTTTTGGTAACCGAAACTTAGAAAAAAAGAGTCCGATTTTTCATCAAAGGTAGTAGGTTTAAACCGGTTCTAACCGGTTTTGAAGGTTTATGAAGTAGTATCAACTGGTTAGAACCGGTTGGAACCGGTTTGAACCGGCTGGAACCGGTTGGAACCGGTTTTTGGTAACCGAAACTTAGAAAAAAAGAGTCCGATTTTTCATCAAAGGTAGTAGGTTTAAACCGGTTCTAACCGGTTTTGAAGGTTTATGAAGTAGTATCAACTGGTTAGAACCGGTTGGAACCGGTTTGAACCGGCTGGAACCGGTTGGAACCGGTTTTTGGTAACCGAAACTTAGAAAAAAAGAGTCCGATTTTTCATCAAAGGTAGTAGGTTTAAACCGGTTCTAACCGGTTTTGAAGGTTTATGAAGTAGTATCAACTGGTTAGAACCGGTTGGAACCGGTTTGAACCGGCTGGAACCGGTTGGAACCGGTTTTTGGTAACCGAAACTTAGAAAAAAAGAGTCCGATTTTTCATCAAAGGTAGTAGGTTTAAACCGGTTCTAACCGGTTTTGAAGGTTTATGAAGTAGTATCAACTGGTTAGAACCGGTTGGAACCGGTTTGAACCGGCTGGAACCGGTTGGAACCGGTTTTTGGTAACCGAAACTTAGAAAAAAAGAGTCCGATTTTTCATCAAAGGTAGTAGGTTTAAACCGGTTCTAACCGGTTTTGAAGGTTTATGAAGTAGTATCAACTGGTTAGAACCGGTTGGAACCGGTTTGAACCGGCTGGAACCGGTTGGAACCGGTTTTTGGTAACCGAAACTTAGAAAAAAAGAGTCCGATTTTTCATCAAAGGTAGTAGGTTTAAACCGGTTCTAACCGGTTTTGAAGGTTTATGAAGTAGTATCAACTGGTTAGAACCGGTTGGAACCGGTTTGAACCGGCTGGAACCGGTTGGAACCGGTTTTTGGTAACCGAAACTTAGAAAAAAAGAGTCCGATTTTTCATCAAAGGTAGTAGGTTTAAACCGGTTCTAACCGGTTTTGAAGGTTTATGAAGTAGTATCAACTGGTTAGAACCGGTTGGAACCGGTTTGAACCGGCTGGAACCGGTTGGAACCGGTTTTTGGTAACCGAAACTTAGAAAAAAAGAGTCCGATTTTTCATCAAAGGTAGTAGGTTTAAACCGGTTCTAACCGGTTTTGAAGGTTTATGAAGTAGTATCAACTGGTTAGAACCGGTTGGAACCGGTTTGAACCGGCTGGAACCGGTTGGAACCGGTTTTTGGTAACCGAAACTTAGAAAAAAAGAGTCCGATTTTTCATCAAAGGTAGTAGGTTTAAACCGGTTCTAACCGGTTTTGAAGGTTTATGAAGTAGTATCAACTGGTTAGAACCGGTTGGAACCGGTTTGAACCGGCTGGAACCGGTTGGAACCGGTTTTTGGTAACCGAAACTTAGAAAAAAAGAGTCCGATTTTTCATCAAAGGTAGTAGGTTTAAACCGGTTCTAACCGGTTTTGAAGGTTTATGAAGTAGTATCAACTGGTTAGAACCGGTTGGAACCGGTTTGAACCGGCTGGAACCGGTTGGAACCGGTTTTTGGTAACCGAAACTTAGAAAAAAAGAGTCCGATTTTTCATCAAAGGTAGTAGGTTTAAACCGGTTCTAACCGGTTTTGAAGGTTTATGAAGTAGTATCAACTGGTTAGAACCGGTTGGAACCGGTTTGAACCGGCTGGAACCGGTTGGAACCGGTTTTTGGTAACCGAAACTTAGAAAAAAAGAGTCCGATTTTTCATCAAAGGTAGTAGGTTTAAACCGGTTCTAACCGGTTTTGAAGGTTTATGAAGTAGTATCAACTGGTTAGAACCGGTTGGAACCGGTTTGAACCGGCTGGAACCGGTTGGAACCGGTTTTTGGTAACCGAAACTTAGAAAAAAAGAGTCCGATTTTTCATCAAAGGTAGTAGGTTTAAACCGGTTCTAACCGGTTTTGAAGGTTTATGAAGTAGTATCAACTGGTTAGAACCGGTTGGAACCGGTTTGAACCGGCTGGAACCGGTTGGAACCGGTTTTTGGTAACCGAAACTTAGAAAAAAAGAGTCCGATTTTTCATCAAAGGTAGTAGGTTTAAACCGGTTCTAACCGGTTTTGAAGGTTTATGAAGTAGTATCAACTGGTTAGAACCGGTTGGAACCGGTTTGAACCGGCTGGAACCGGTTGGAACCGGTTTTTGGTAACCGAAACTTAGAAAAAAAGAGTCCGATTTTTCATCAAAGGTAGTAGGTTTAAACCGGTTCTAACCGGTTTTGAAGGTTTATGAAGTAGTATCAACTGGTTAGAACCGGTTGGAACCGGTTTGAACCGGCTGGAACCGGTTGGAACCGGTTTTTGGTAACCGAAACTTAGAAAAAAAGAGTCCGATTTTTCATCAAAGGTAGTAGGTTTAAACCGGTTCTAACCGGTTTTGAAGGTTTATGAAGTAGTATCAACTGGTTAGAACCGGTTGGAACCGGTTTGAACCGGCTGGAACCGGTTGGAACCGGTTTTTGGTAACCGAAACTTAGAAAAAAAGAGTCCGATTTTTCATCAAAGGTAGTAGGTTTAAACCGGTTCTAACCGGTTTTGAAGGTTTATGAAGTAGTATCAACTGGTTAGAACCGGTTGGAACCGGTTTGAACCGGCTGGAACCGGTTGGAACCGGTTTTTGGTAACCGAAACTTAGAAAAAAAGAGTCCGATTTTTCATCAAAGGTAGTAGGTTTAAACCGGTTCTAACCGGTTTTGAAGGTTTATGAAGTAGTATCAACTGGTTAGAACCGGTTGGAACCGGTTTGAACCGGCTGGAACCGGTTGGAACCGGTTTTTGGTAACCGAAACTTAGAAAAAAAGAGTCCGATTTTTCATCAAAGGTAGTAGGTTTAAACCGGTTCTAACCGGTTTTGAAGGTTTATGAAGTAGTATCAACTGGTTAGAACCGGTTGGAACCGGTTTGAACCGGCTGGAACCGGTTGGAACCGGTTTTTGGTAACCGAAACTTAGAAAAAAAGAGTCCGATTTTTCATCAAAGGTAGTAGGTTTAAACCGGTTCTAACCGGTTTTGAAGGTTTATGAAGTAGTATCAACTGGTTAGAACCGGTTGGAACCGGTTTGAACCGGCTGGAACCGGTTGGAACCGGTTTTTGGTAACCGAAACTTAGAAAAAAAGAGTCCGATTTTTCATCAAAGGTAGTAGGTTTAAACCGGTTCTAACCGGTTTTGAAGGTTTATGAAGTAGTATCAACTGGTTAGAACCGGTTGGAACCGGTTTGAACCGGCTGGAACCGGTTGGAACCGGTTTTTGGTAACCGAAACTTAGAAAAAAAGAGTCCGATTTTTCATCAAAGGTAGTAGGTTTAAACCGGTTCTAACCGGTTTTGAAGGTTTATGAAGTAGTATCAACTGGTTAGAACCGGTTGGAACCGGTTTGAACCGGCTGGAACCGGTTGGAACCGGTTTTTGGTAACCGAAACTTAGAAAAAAAGAGTCCGATTTTTCATCAAAGGTAGTAGGTTTAAACCGGTTCTAACCGGTTTTGAAGGTTTATGAAGTAGTATCAACTGGTTAGAACCGGTTGGAACCGGTTTGAACCGGCTGGAACCGGTTGGAACCGGTTTTTGGTAACCGAAACTTAGAAAAAAAGAGTCCGATTTTTCATCAAAGGTAGTAGGTTTAAACCGGTTCTAACCGGTTTTGAAGGTTTATGAAGTAGTATCAACTGGTTAGAACCGGTTGGAACCGGTTTGAACCGGCTGGAACCGGTTGGAACCGGTTTTTGGTAACCGAAACTTAGAAAAAAAGAGTCCGATTTTTCATCAAAGGTAGTAGGTTTAAACCGGTTCTAACCGGTTTTGAAGGTTTATGAAGTAGTATCAACTGGTTAGAACCGGTTGGAACCGGTTTGAACCGGCTGGAACCGGTTGGAACCGGTTTTTGGTAACCGAAACTTAGAAAAAAAGAGTCCGATTTTTCATCAAAGGTAGTAGGTTTAAACCGGTTCTAACCGGTTTTGAAGGTTTATGAAGTAGTATCAACTGGTTAGAACCGGTTGGAACCGGTTTGAACCGGCTGGAACCGGTTGGAACCGGTTTTTGGTAACCGAAACTTAGAAAAAAAGAGTCCGATTTTTCATCAAAGGTAGTAGGTTTAAACCGGTTCTAACCGGTTTTGAAGGTTTATGAAGTAGTATCAACTGGTTAGAACCGGTTGGAACCGGTTTGAACCGGCTGGAACCGGTTGGAACCGGTTTTTGGTAACCGAAACTTAGAAAAAAAGAGTCCGATTTTTCATCAAAGGTAGTAGGTTTAAACCGGTTCTAACCGGTTTTGAAGGTTTATGAAGTAGTATCAACTGGTTAGAACCGGTTGGAACCGGTTTGAACCGGCTGGAACCGGTTGGAACCGGTTTTTGGTAACCGAAACTTAGAAAAAAAGAGTCCGATTTTTCATCAAAGGTAGTAGGTTTAAACCGGTTCTAACCGGTTTTGAAGGTTTATGAAGTAGTATCAACTGGTTAGAACCGGTTGGAACCGGTTTGAACCGGCTGGAACCGGTTGGAACCGGTTTTTGGTAACCGAAACTTAGAAAAAAAGAGTCCGATTTTTCATCAAAGGTAGTAGGTTTAAACCGGTTCTAACCGGTTTTGAAGGTTTATGAAGTAGTATCAACTGGTTAGAACCGGTTGGAACCGGTTTGAACCGGCTGGAACCGGTTGGAACCGGTTTTTGGTAACCGAAACTTAGAAAAAAAGAGTCCGATTTTTCATCAAAGGTAGTAGGTTTAAACCGGTTCTAACCGGTTTTGAAGGTTTATGAAGTAGTATCAACTGGTTAGAACCGGTTGGAACCGGTTTGAACCGGCTGGAACCGGTTGGAACCGGTTTTTGGTAACCGAAACTTAGAAAAAAAGAGTCCGATTTTTCATCAAAGGTAGTAGGTTTAAACCGGTTCTAACCGGTTTTGAAGGTTTATGAAGTAGTATCAACTGGTTAGAACCGGTTGGAACCGGTTTGAACCGGCTGGAACCGGTTGGAACCGGTTTTTGGTAACCGAAACTTAGAAAAAAAGAGTCCGATTTTTCATCAAAGGTAGTAGGTTTAAACCGGTTCTAACCGGTTTTGAAGGTTTATGAAGTAGTATCAACTGGTTAGAACCGGTTGGAACCGGTTTGAACCGGCTGGAACCGGTTGGAACCGGTTTTTGGTAACCGAAACTTAGAAAAAAAGAGTCCGATTTTTCATCAAAGGTAGTAGGTTTAAACCGGTTCTAACCGGTTTTGAAGGTTTATGAAGTAGTATCAACTGGTTAGAACCGGTTGGAACCGGTTTGAACCGGCTGGAACCGGTTGGAACCGGTTTTTGGTAACCGAAACTTAGAAAAAAAGAGTCCGATTTTTCATCAAAGGTAGTAGGTTTAAACCGGTTCTAACCGGTTTTGAAGGTTTATGAAGTAGTATCAACTGGTTAGAACCGGTTGGAACCGGTTTGAACCGGCTGGAACCGGTTGGAACCGGTTTTTGGTAACCGAAACTTAGAAAAAAAGAGTCCGATTTTTCATCAAAGGTAGTAGGTTTAAACCGGTTCTAACCGGTTTTGAAGGTTTATGAAGTAGTATCAACTGGTTAGAACCGGTTGGAACCGGTTTGAACCGGCTGGAACCGGTTGGAACCGGTTTTTGGTAACCGAAACTTAGAAAAAAAGAGTCCGATTTTTCATCAAAGGTAGTAGGTTTAAACCGGTTCTAACCGGTTTTGAAGGTTTATGAAGTAGTATCAACTGGTTAGAACCGGTTGGAACCGGTTTGAACCGGCTGGAACCGGTTGGAACCGGTTTTTGGTAACCGAAACTTAGAAAAAAAGAGTCCGATTTTTCATCAAAGGTAGTAGGTTTAAACCGGTTCTAACCGGTTTTGAAGGTTTATGAAGTAGTATCAACTGGTTAGAACCGGTTGGAACCGGTTTGAACCGGCTGGAACCGGTTGGAACCGGTTTTTGGTAACCGAAACTTAGAAAAAAAGAGTCCGATTTTTCATCAAAGGTAGTAGGTTTAAACCGGTTCTAACCGGTTTTGAAGGTTTATGAAGTAGTATCAACTGGTTAGAACCGGTTGGAACCGGTTTGAACCGGCTGGAACCGGTTGGAACCGGTTTTTGGTAACCGAAACTTAGAAAAAAAGAGTCCGATTTTTCATCAAAGGTAGTAGGTTTAAACCGGTTCTAACCGGTTTTGAAGGTTTATGAAGTAGTATCAACTGGTTAGAACCGGTTGGAACCGGTTTGAACCGGCTGGAACCGGTTGGAACCGGTTTTTGGTAACCGAAACTTAGAAAAAAAGAGTCCGATTTTTCATCAAAGGTAGTAGGTTTAAACCGGTTCTAACCGGTTTTGAAGGTTTATGAAGTAGTATCAACTGGTTAGAACCGGTTGGAACCGGTTTGAACCGGCTGGAACCGGTTGGAACCGGTTTTTGGTAACCGAAACTTAGAAAAAAAGAGTCCGATTTTTCATCAAAGGTAGTAGGTTTAAACCGGTTCTAACCGGTTTTGAAGGTTTATGAAGTAGTATCAACTGGTTAGAACCGGTTGGAACCGGTTTGAACCGGCTGGAACCGGTTGGAACCGGTTTTTGGTAACCGAAACTTAGAAAAAAAGAGTCCGATTTTTCATCAAAGGTAGTAGGTTTAAACCGGTTCTAACCGGTTTTGAAGGTTTATGAAGTAGTATCAACTGGTTAGAACCGGTTGGAACCGGTTTGAACCGGCTGGAACCGGTTGGAACCGGTTTTTGGTAACCGAAACTTAGAAAAAAAGAGTCCGATTTTTCATCAAAGGTAGTAGGTTTAAACCGGTTCTAACCGGTTTTGAAGGTTTATGAAGTAGTATCAACTGGTTAGAACCGGTTGGAACCGGTTTGAACCGGCTGGAACCGGTTGGAACCGGTTTTTGGTAACCGAAACTTAGAAAAAAAGAGTCCGATTTTTCATCAAAGGTAGTAGGTTTAAACCGGTTCTAACCGGTTTTGAAGGTTTATGAAGTAGTATCAACTGGTTAGAACCGGTTGGAACCGGTTTGAACCGGCTGGAACCGGTTGGAACCGGTTTTTGGTAACCGAAACTTAGAAAAAAAGAGTCCGATTTTTCATCAAAGGTAGTAGGTTTAAACCGGTTCTAACCGGTTTTGAAGGTTTATGAAGTAGTATCAACTGGTTAGAACCGGTTGGAACCGGTTTGAACCGGCTGGAACCGGTTGGAACCGGTTTTTGGTAACCGAAACTTAGAAAAAAAGAGTCCGATTTTTCATCAAAGGTAGTAGGTTTAAACCGGTTCTAACCGGTTTTGAAGGTTTATGAAGTAGTATCAACTGGTTAGAACCGGTTGGAACCGGTTTGAACCGGCTGGAACCGGTTGGAACCGGTTTTTGGTAACCGAAACTTAGAAAAAAAGAGTCCGATTTTTCATCAAAGGTAGTAGGTTTAAACCGGTTCTAACCGGTTTTGAAGGTTTATGAAGTAGTATCAACTGGTTAGAACCGGTTGGAACCGGTTTGAACCGGCTGGAACCGGTTGGAACCGGTTTTTGGTAACCGAAACTTAGAAAAAAAGAGTCCGATTTTTCATCAAAGGTAGTAGGTTTAAACCGGTTCTAACCGGTTTTGAAGGTTTATGAAGTAGTATCAACTGGTTAGAACCGGTTGGAACCGGTTTGAACCGGCTGGAACCGGTTGGAACCGGTTTTTGGTAACCGAAACTTAGAAAAAAAGAGTCCGATTTTTCATCAAAGGTAGTAGGTTTAAACCGGTTCTAACCGGTTTTGAAGGTTTATGAAGTAGTATCAACTGGTTAGAACCGGTTGGAACCGGTTTGAACCGGCTGGAACCGGTTGGAACCGGTTTTTGGTAACCGAAACTTAGAAAAAAAGAGTCCGATTTTTCATCAAAGGTAGTAGGTTTAAACCGGTTCTAACCGGTTTTGAAGGTTTATGAAGTAGTATCAACTGGTTAGAACCGGTTGGAACCGGTTTGAACCGGCTGGAACCGGTTGGAACCGGTTTTTGGTAACCGAAACTTAGAAAAAAAGAGTCCGATTTTTCATCAAAGGTAGTAGGTTTAAACCGGTTCTAACCGGTTTTGAAGGTTTATGAAGTAGTATCAACTGGTTAGAACCG
>JARLTB010000643.1:0-30100 GCA_030141615.1 Unio pictorum
GACTTTTGGGGTTTTCATCTTATGGATCACTTGGGCTTAGATAAAAGCGGTTAAAACCCTTTTCCCCACTTGGATTTTTTTAATACTTGGTTTATTCGCAGCGCATCATTGGATAGTACGTCACCATACTTTCAAACCGGTTCCCACCCTTTTTTTCAGCATGACTTTTGATGAAAAACGGACTTTTGGGGTTTTCATCTTATGGATCACTTGGGCTTAGATAAAAGCGGTTAAAACCCTTTTCCCCACTTGGATTTTTTTAATACTTGGTTTATTCGCAGCGCACCATTGGATAGTACGTCACCATACTTTCAAACCGGTTCCCACCCTTTTTTTCAGCATGACTTTTGATGAAAAACGGACTTTTGGGGTTTTCATCTTATGGATCACTTGGGCTTAGATAAAAGCGGTTAAAACCCTTTTCCCCACTTGGATTTTTTTAATACTTGGTTTATTCGCAGCGCACCATTGGATAGTACGTCACCATACTTTCAAACCGGTTCCCACCCTTTTTTTCAGCATGACTTTTGATGAAAAACGGACTTTTGGGGTTTTCATCTTATGGATCACTTGGGCTTAGATAAAAGCGGTTAAAACCCTTTTCCCCACTTGGATTTTTTTAATACTTGGTTTATTCGCAGCGCACCATTGGATAGTACGTCACCATACTTTCAAACCGGTTCCCACCCTTTTTTTCAGCATGACTTTTGATGAAAAACGGACTTTTGGGGTTTTCATCTTATGGATCACTTGGGCTTAGATAAAAGCGGTTAAAACCCTTTTCCCCACTTGGATTTTTTTAATACTTGGTTTATTCGCAGCGCACCATTGGATAGTACGTCACCATACTTTCAAACCGGTTCCCACCCTTTTTTTCAGCATGACTTTTGATGAAAAACGGACTTTTGGGGTTTTCATCTTATGGATCACTTGGGCTTAGATAAAAGCGGTTAAAACCCTTTTCCCCACTTGGATTTTTTTAATACTTGGTTTATTCGCAGCGCACCATTGGATAGTACGTCACCATACTTTCAAACCGGTTCCCACCCTTTTTTTCAGCATGACTTTTGATGAAAAACGGACTTTTGGGGTTTTCATCTTATGGATCACTTGGGCTTAGATAAAAGCGGTTAAAACCCTTTTCCCCACTTGGATTTTTTTAATACTTGGTTTATTCGCAGCGCACCATTGGATAGTACGTCACCATACTTTCAAACCGGTTCCCACCCTTTTTTTCAGCATGACTTTTGATGAAAAACGGACTTTTGGGGTTTTCATCTTATGGATCACTTGGGCTTAGATAAAAGCGGTTAAAACCCTTTTCCCCACTTGGATTTTTTTAATACTTGGTTTATTCGCAGCGCACCATTGGATAGTACGTCACCATACTTTCAAACCGGTTCCCACCCTTTTTTTCAGCATGACTTTTGATGAAAAACGGACTTTTGGGGTTTTCATCTTATGGATCACTTGGGCTTAGATAAAAGCGGTTAAAACCCTTTTCCCCACTTGGATTTTTTTAATACTTGGTTTATTCGCAGCGCACCATTGGATAGTACGTCACCATACTTTCAAACCGGTTCCCACCCTTTTTTTCAGCATGACTTTTGATGAAAAACGGACTTTTGGGGTTTTCATCTTATGGATCACTTGGGCTTAGATAAAAGCGGTTAAAACCCTTTTCCCCACTTGGATTTTTTTAATACTTGGTTTATTCGCAGCGCACCATTGGATAGTACGTCACCATACTTTCAAACCGGTTCCCACCCTTTTTTTCAGCATGACTTTTGATGAAAAACGGACTTTTGGGGTTTTCATCTTATGGATCACTTGGGCTTAGATAAAAGCGGTTAAAACCCTTTTCCCCACTTGGATTTTTTTAATACTTGGTTTATTCGCAGCGCACCATTGGATAGTACGTCACCATACTTTCAAACCGGTTCCCACCCTTTTTTTCAGCATGACTTTTGATGAAAAACGGACTTTTGGGGTTTTCATCTTATGGATCACTTGGGCTTAGATAAAAGCGGTTAAAACCCTTTTCCCCACTTGGATTTTTTTAATACTTGGTTTATTCGCAGCGCACCATTGGATAGTACGTCACCATACTTTCAAACCGGTTCCCACCCTTTTTTTCAGCATGACTTTTGATGAAAAACGGACTTTTGGGGTTTTCATCTTATGGATCACTTGGGCTTAGATAAAAGCGGTTAAAACCCTTTTCCCCACTTGGATTTTTTTAATACTTGGTTTATTCGCAGCGCACCATTGGATAGTACGTCACCATACTTTCAAACCGGTTCCCACCCTTTTTTTCAGCATGACTTTTGATGAAAAACGGACTTTTGGGGTTTTCATCTTATGGATCACTTGGGCTTAGATAAAAGCGGTTAAAACCCTTTTCCCCACTTGGATTTTTTTAATACTTGGTTTATTCGCAGCGCACCATTGGATAGTACGTCACCATACTTTCAAACCGGTTCCCACCCTTTTTTTCAGCATGACTTTTGATGAAAAACGGACTTTTGGGGTTTTCATCTTATGGATCACTTGGGCTTAGATAAAAGCGGTTAAAACCCTTTTCCCCACTTGGATTTTTTTAATACTTGGTTTATTCGCAGCGCACCATTGGATAGTACGTCACCATACTTTCAAACCGGTTCCCACCCTTTTTTTCAGCATGACTTTTGATGAAAAACGGACTTTTGGGGTTTTCATCTTATGGATCACTTGGGCTTAGATAAAAGCGGTTAAAACCCTTTTCCCCACTTGGATTTTTTTAATACTTGGTTTATTCGCAGCGCACCATTGGATAGTACGTCACCATACTTTCAAACCGGTTCCCACCCTTTTTTTCAGCATGACTTTTGATGAAAAACGGACTTTTGGGGTTTTCATCTTATGGATCACTTGGGCTTAGATAAAAGCGGTTAAAACCCTTTTCCCCACTTGGATTTTTTTAATACTTGGTTTATTCGCAGCGCACCATTGGATAGTACGTCACCATACTTTCAAACCGGTTCCCACCCTTTTTTTCAGCATGACTTTTGATGAAAAACGGACTTTTGGGGTTTTCATCTTATGGATCACTTGGGCTTAGATAAAAGCGGTTAAAACCCTTTTCCCCACTTGGATTTTTTTAATACTTGGTTTATTCGCAGCGCACCATTGGATAGTACGTCACCATACTTTCAAACCGGTTCCCACCCTTTTTTTCAGCATGACTTTTGATGAAAAACGGACTTTTGGGGTTTTCATCTTATGGATCACTTGGGCTTAGATAAAAGCGGTTAAAACCCTTTTCCCCACTTGGATTTTTTTAATACTTGGTTTATTCGCAGCGCACCATTGGATAGTACGTCACCATACTTTCAAACCGGTTCCCACCCTTTTTTTCAGCATGACTTTTGATGAAAAACGGACTTTTGGGGTTTTCATCTTATGGATCACTTGGGCTTAGATAAAAGCGGTTAAAACCCTTTTCCCCACTTGGATTTTTTTAATACTTGGTTTATTCGCAGCGCACCATTGGATAGTACGTCACCATACTTTCAAACCGGTTCCCACCCTTTTTTTCAGCATGACTTTTGATGAAAAACGGACTTTTGGGGTTTTCATCTTATGGATCACTTGGGCTTAGATAAAAGCGGTTAAAACCCTTTTCCCCACTTGGATTTTTTTAATACTTGGTTTATTCGCAGCGCACCATTGGATAGTACGTCACCATACTTTCAAACCGGTTCCCACCCTTTTTTTCAGCATGACTTTTGATGAAAAACGGACTTTTGGGGTTTTCATCTTATGGATCACTTGGGCTTAGATAAAAGCGGTTAAAACCCTTTTCCCCACTTGGATTTTTTTAATACTTGGTTTATTCGCAGCGCACCATTGGATAGTACGTCACCATACTTTCAAACCGGTTCCCACCCTTTTTTTCAGCATGACTTTTGATGAAAAACGGACTTTTGGGGTTTTCATCTTATGGATCACTTGGGCTTAGATAAAAGCGGTTAAAACCCTTTTCCCCACTTGGATTTTTTTAATACTTGGTTTATTCGCAGCGCACCATTGGATAGTACGTCACCATACTTTCAAACCGGTTCCCACCCTTTTTTTCAGCATGACTTTTGATGAAAAACGGACTTTTGGGGTTTTCACATCTTATGGATCACTTGGGCTTAGATAAAAGCGGTTAAAACCCTTTTCCCCACTTGGATTTTTTTAATACTTGGTTTATTCGCAGCGCACCATTGGATAGTACGTCACCATACTTTCAAACCGGTTCCCACCCTTTTTTTCAGCATGACTTTTGATGAAAAACGGACTTTTGGGGTTTTCATCTTATGGATCACTTGGGCTTAGATAAAAGCGGTTAAAACCCTTTTCCCCACTTGGATTTTTTTAATACTTGGTTTATTCGCAGCGCACCATTGGATAGTACGTCACCATACTTTCAAACCGGTTCCCACCCTTTTTTTCAGCATGACTTTTGATGAAAAACGGACTTTTGGGGTTTTCATCTTATGGATCACTTGGGCTTAGATAAAAGCGGTTAAAACCCTTTTCCCCACTTGGATTTTTTTAATACTTGGTTTATTCGCAGCGCACCATTGGATAGTACGTCACCATACTTTCAAACCGGTTCCCACCCTTTTTTTCAGCATGACTTTTGATGAAAAACGGACTTTTGGGGTTTTCATCTTATGGATCACTTGGGCTTAGATAAAAGCGGTTAAAACCCTTTTCCCCACTTGGATTTTTTTAATACTTGGTTTATTCGCAGCGCACCATTGGATAGTACGTCACCATACTTTCAAACCGGTTCCCACCCTTTTTTTCAGCATGACTTTTGATGAAAAACGGACTTTTGGGGTTTTCATCTTATGGATCACTTGGGCTTAGATAAAAGCGGTTAAAACCCTTTTCCCCACTTGGATTTTTTTAATACTTGGTTTATTCGCAGCGCACCATTGGATAGTACGTCACCATACTTTCAAACCGGTTCCCACCCTTTTTTTCAGCATGACTTTTGATGAAAAACGGACTTTTGGGGTTTTCATCTTATGGATCACTTGGGCTTAGATAAAAGCGGTTAAAACCCTTTTCCCCACTTGGATTTTTTTAATACTTGGTTTATTCGCAGCGCACCATTGGATAGTACGTCACCATACTTTCAAACCGGTTCCCACCCTTTTTTTCAGCATGACTTTTGATGAAAAACGGACTTTTGGGGTTTTCATCTTATGGATCACTTGGGCTTAGATAAAAGCGGTTAAAACCCTTTTCCCCACTTGGATTTTTTTAATACTTGGTTTATTCGCAGCGCACCATTGGATAGTACGTCACCATACTTTCAAACCGGTTCCCACCCTTTTTTTCAGCATGACTTTTGATGAAAAACGGACTTTTGGGGTTTTCATCTTATGGATCACTTGGGCTTAGATAAAAGCGGTTAAAACCCTTTTCCCCACTTGGATTTTTTTAATACTTGGTTTATTCGCAGCGCACCATTGGATAGTACGTCACCATACTTTCAAACCGGTTCCCACCCTTTTTTTCAGCATGACTTTTGATGAAAAACGGACTTTTGGGGTTTTCATCTTATGGATCACTTGGGCTTAGATAAAAGCGGTTAAAACCCTTTTCCCCACTTGGATTTTTTTAATACTTGGTTTATTCGCAGCGCACCATTGGATAGTACGTCACCATACTTTCAAACCGGTTCCCACCCTTTTTTTCAGCATGACTTTTGATGAAAAACGGACTTTTGGGGTTTTCATCTTATGGATCACTTGGGCTTAGATAAAAGCGGTTAAAACCCTTTTCCCCACTTGGATTTTTTTAATACTTGGTTTATTCGCAGCGCACCATTGGATAGTACGTCACCATACTTTCAAACCGGTTCCCACCCTTTTTTTCAGCATGACTTTTGATGAAAAACGGACTTTTGGGGTTTTCATCTTATGGATCACTTGGGCTTAGATAAAAGCGGTTAAAACCCTTTTCCCCACTTGGATTTTTTTAATACTTGGTTTATTCGCAGCGCACCATTGGATAGTACGTCACCATACTTTCAAACCGGTTCCCACCCTTTTTTTCAGCATGACTTTTGATGAAAAACGGACTTTTGGGGTTTTCATCTTATGGATCACTTGGGCTTAGATAAAAGCGGTTAAAACCCTTTTCCCCACTTGGATTTTTTTAATACTTGGTTTATTCGTAGCGCACCATTGGATAGTACGTCACCATACTTTCAAACCGGTTCCCACCCTTTTTTTCAGCATGACTTTTGATGAAAAACGGACTTTTGGGGTTTTCATCTTATGGATCACTTGGGCTTAGATAAAAGCGGTTAAAACCCTTTTCCCCACTTGGATTTTTTTAATACTTGGTTTATTCGCAGCGCACCATTGGATAGTACGTCACCATACTTTCAAACCGGTTCCCACCCTTTTTTTCAGCATGACTTTTGATGAAAAACGGACTTTTGGGGTTTTCATCTTATGGATCACTTGGGCTTAGATAAAAGCGGTTAAAACCCTTTTCCCCACTTGGATTTTTTTAATACTTGGTTTATTCGCAGCGCACCATTGGATAGTACGTCACCATACTTTCAAACCGGTTCCCACCCTTTTTTTCAGCATGACTTTTGATGAAAAACGGACTTTTGGGGTTTTCATCTTATGGATCACTTGGGCTTAGATAAAAGCGGTTAAAACCCTTTTCCCCACTTGGATTTTTTTAATACTTGGTTTATTCGCAGCGCACCATTGGATAGTACGTCACCATACTTTCAAACCGGTTCCCACCCTTTTTTTCAGCATGACTTTTGATGAAAAACGGACTTTTGGGGTTTTCATCTTATGGATCACTTGGGCTTAGATAAAAGCGGTTAAAACCCTTTTCCCCACTTGGATTTTTTTAATACTTGGTTTATTCGCAGCGCACCATTGGATAGTACGTCACCATACTTTCAAACCGGTTCCCACCCTTTTTTTCAGCATGACTTTTGATGAAAAACGGACTTTTGGGGTTTTCATCTTATGGATCACTTGGGCTTAGATAAAAGCTGTTAAAACCCTTTTCCCCACTTGGATTTTTTTAATACTTGGTTTATTCGCAGCGCACCATTGGATAGTACGTCACCATACTTTCAAACCGGTTCCCACCCTTTTTTTCAGCATGACTTTTGATGAAAAACGGACTTTTGGGGTTTTCATCTTATGGATCACTTGGGCTTAGATAAAAGCGGTTAAAACCCTTTTCCCCACTTGGATTTTTTTAATACTTGGTTTATTCGCAGCGCACCATTGGATAGTACGTCACCATACTTTCAAACCGGTTCCCACCCTTTTTTTCAGCATGACTTTTGATGAAAAACGGACTTTTGGGGTTTTCATCTTATGGATCACTTGGGCTTAGATAAAAGCGGTTAAAACCCTTTTCCCCACTTGGATTTTTTTAATACTTGGTTTATTCGCAGCGCACCATTGGATAGTACGTCACCATACTTTCAAACCGGTTCCCACCCTTTTTTTCAGCATGACTTTTGATGAAAAACGGACTTTTGGTGTTTTCATCTTATGGATCACTTGGGCTTAGATAAAAGCGGTTAAAACCCTTTTCCCCACTTGGATTTTTTTAATACTTGGTTTATTCGCAGCGCACCATTGGATAGTACGTCACCATACTTTCAAACCGGTTCCCACCCTTTTTTTCAGCATGACTTTTGATGAAAAACGGACTTTTGGGGTTTTTATCTTATGGATCACTTGGGCTTAGATAAAAGCGGTTAAAACCCTTTTCCCCACTTGGATTTTTTTAATACTTGGTTTATTCGCAGCGCACCATTGGATAGTACGTCACCATAATTTCAAACCGGTTCCCACCCTTTTTTTCAGCATGACTTTTGATGAAAAACGGACTTTTGGGGTTTTCATCTTATGGATCACTTGGGCTTAGATAAAAGCGGTTAAAACCCTTTTCCCCACTTGGATTTTTTTAATACTTGGTTTATTCGCAGCGCACCATTGGATAGTACGTCACCATACTTTCAAACCGGTTCCCACCCTTTTTTTCAGCATGACTTTTGATGAAAAACGGACTTTTGGGGTTTTCATCTTATGGATCACTTGGGCTTAGATAAAAGCGGTTAAAACCCTTTTCCCCACTTGGATTTTTTTAATACTTGGTTTGTTCGCAGCGCACCATTGGATAGTACGTCACCATACTTTCAAACCGGTTCCCACCCTTTTTTTCAGCATGACTTTTGATGAAAAACGGACTTTTGGGGTTTTCATCTTATGGATCACTTTGGCTTAGATAAAAGCGGTTAAAACCCTTTTCCCCACTTGGATTTTTTTAATACTTGGTCTATTCGCAGCGCACCATTGGATAGTACGTCACCATACTTTCAAACCGGTTCCCGCCCTTTTTTTCAGCATGACTTTTGATGAAAAACGGACTTTTGGGGTTTTCATCTTATGGATCACTTGGGCTTAGATAAAAGCGGTTAAAACCCTTTTCCCCACTTGGATTTTTTTAATACTTGGTTTATTCGCAGCGCACCATTGGATAGTACGTCACCATACTTTCAAACCGGTTCCCACCCTTTTTTTCAGCATGACTTTTGATGAAAAACGGACTTTTGGGGTTTTCATCTTATGGATCACTTGGGCTTAGATAAAAGCGGTTAAAACCCTTTTCCCCACTTGGATTTTTTTAATACTTGGTTTTTTCGCAGCGCACCATTGGATAGTACGTCACCATACTTTCAAACCGGTTCCCACCCTTTTTTTCAGCATGACTTTTGATGAAAAACGGACTTTTGGGGTTTTCATCTTATGGATCACTTGGGCTTAGATAAAAGCGGTTAAAACCCTTTTCCCCACTTGGATTTTTTTAATACTTGGTTTATTCGCAGCGCACCATTGGATAGTACGTCACCATACTTTCAAACCGGTTCCCACCCTTTTTTTCAGCATGACTTTTGATGAAAAACGGACTTTTGGGGTATTCATCTTATGGATCACTTGGGCTTAGATAAAAGCGGTTAAAACCCTTTTCCCCACTTGGATTTTTTTAATACTTGGTTTATTCGCAGCGCACCATTGGATAGTACGTCACCATACTTTCAAACCGGTTCCCACCCTTTTTTTCAGCATGACTTTTGATGAAAAATGGACTTTTGGGGTTTTCATCTTATGGATCACTTGGGCTTAGATAAAAGCGGTTAAAACCCTTTTCCCCACTTGGATTTTTTTAATACTTGGTTTATTCGCAGCGCACCATTGGATAGTACGTCACCATACTTTCAAACCGGTTCCCACCCTTTTTTTCAGCATGACTTTTGATGAAAAACGGACTTTTGGGGTTTTCATCTTATGGATCACTTGGGCTTAGATAAAAGCGGTTAAAACCCTTTTCCCCACTTGGATTTTTTTAATACTTGGTTTATTCGCAGCGCACCATTGGATAGTACGTCACCATACTTTCAAACCGGTTCCCACCCTTTTTTTCAGCATGACTTTTGATGAAAAACGGACTTTTGGGGTTTTCATCTTATGGATCACTTGGGCTTAGATAAAAGCGGTTAAAACCCTTTTCCCCACTTGGATTTTTTTAATACTTGGTTTATTCGCAGCGCACCATTGGATAGTACGTCACCATACTTTCAAACCGGTTCCCACCCTTTTTTTCAGCATGACTTTTGATGAAAAACGGACTTTTGGGGTTTTCATCTTATGGATCACTTGGGCTTAGATAAAAGCGGTTAAAACCCTTTTCCCCACTTGGATTTTTTAAATACTTGGTTTATTCGCAGCGCACCATTGGATAGTACGTCACCATACTTTCAAACCGGTTCCCACCCTTTTTTTCAGCATGACTTTTGATGAAAAACGGACTTTTGGGGTTTTCATCTTATGGATCACTTGGGCTTAGATAAAAGCGGTTAAAACCCTTTTCCCCACTTGGATTTTTTTAATACTTGGTTTATTCGCAGCGCACCATTGGATAGTACGTCACCATACTTTCAAACCGGTTCCCACCCTTTTTTTCAGCATGACTTTTGATGAAAAACGGACTTTTGGGGTTTTCATCTTATGGATCACTTGGGCTTAGATAAAAGCGGTTAAAACCCTTTTCCCCACTTGGATTTTTTTAATACTTGGTTTATTAGCAGCGCACCATTGGATAGTACGTCACCATACTTTCAAACCGGTTCCCACCCTTTTTTTCAGCATGACTTTTGATGAAAAACGGACTTTTGGGGTTTTCATCTTATGGATCACTTGGGCTTAGATAAAAGCGGTTAAAACCCTTTTCCCCACTTGGATTTTTTTAATACTTGGTTTATTCGCAGCGCACCATTGGATAGTACGTCACCATACTTTCAAACCGGTTCCCACCCTTTTTTTCAGCATGACTTTTGATGAAAAACGGACTTTTGGGGTTTTCATCTTATGGATCACTTGGGCTTAGATAAAAGCGGTTAAAACCCTTTTCCCCACTTGGATTTTTTTAATACTTGGTTTATTCGCAGCGCACCATTGGATAGTACGTCACCATACTTTCAAACCGGTTCCCACCCTTTTTTTCAGCATGACTTTTGATGAAAAACGGACTTTTGGGGTTTTCATCTTATGGATCACTTGGGCTTAGATAAAAGCGGTTAAAACCCTTTTCCCCACTTGGATTTTTTTAATACTTGGTTTATTCGCAGCGCACCATTGGATAGTACGTCACCATACTTTCAAACCGGTTCCCACCCTTTTTTTCAGCATGACTTTTGATGAAAAACGGACTTTTGGGGTTTTCATCTTATGGATCACTTGGGCTTAGATAAAAGCGGTTAAAACCCTTTTCCCCACTTGGATTTTTTTAATACTTGGTTTATTCGCAGCGCACCATTGGATAGTACGTCACCATACTTTCAAACCGGTTCCCACCCTTTTTTTCAGCATGACTTTTGATGAAAAACGGACTTTTGGGGTTTTCATCTTATGGATCACTTGGGCTTAGATAAAAGCGGTTAAAACCCTTTTCCCCACTTGGATTTTTTTAATACTTGGTTTATTCGCAGCGCACCATTGGATAGTACGTCACCATACTTTCAAACCGGTTCCCACCCTTTTTTTCAGCATGACTTTTGATGAAAAACGGACTTTTGGGGTTTTCATCTTATGGATCACTTGGGCTTAGATAAAAGCGGTTAAAACCCTTTTCCCCACTTGGATTTTTTTAATACTTGGTTTATTCGCAGCGCACCATTGGATAGTACGTCACCATACTTTCAAACCGGTTCCCACCCTTTTTTTCAGCATGACTTTTGATGAAAAACGGACTTTTGGGGTTTTCATCTTATGGATCACTTGGGCTTAGATAAAAGCGGTTAAAACCCTTTTCCCCACTTGGATTTTTTTAATACTTGGTTTATTCGCAGCGCACCATTGGATAGTACGTCACCATACTTTCAAACCGGTTCCCACCCTTTTTTCAGCATGACTTTTGATGAAAAACGGACTGTAACAAGATAACCGGGACGGACCACTTCGGATTAACAACAAAACACGCTTTGATGATACAGATATAAAAATTATGGTTTAATGTGGCGATATATATGTAAAAGCAAAACAATGAAATGCGTGCGTTGTGTATCCAAATATTGGATATGATTAAACATAATTACGCACAGACTAGAAGATGCAATAAATCATACAATGATACAAATCAATGATACAATGATACAAAACAATGATACGAATCAATGATACAATGATACAAAAACAATGATACAACACCCCAGCGAAAAAAATATACAAAAAAAAATGAATACAGTTTACTCACGTAGTAAACAATGCAGGATTACTCATATAGTAAAAATGTATACGCTCAAATAGCGAAACTATATTGGAAAAATAATAACAGGACAGATAACTTATCTTTCCAGTCTCAAACCATATACTGGGTTCCGCAAACCCACATTAGCCAACGGCTAACAATTTAAGAATAAATATATATAATGAACTATTAATATACAGCTCCACAGCTGGTACAATAGAACTTCACAATTCCTACAGACTCCGGACCCTCGGAATACTACGAAACATTAGACCCTCCAGACACTCTGGTCATTTAGACAGCTCCACGCTGAGTCACCCTTGTCACCCTTGACATTAGACACTCCGGACGCTAGACATTAGACACTCCGGCACATTAAACAGCTCTGACACACCAGTGCATTTAATCACAGCTCCCGACGTTTGACAGCTCCGGGCACCCCGGACGTTTAACACCCTCGTACAAATAGCCCTACAGCTAAAGTTGTGTAATCCTCCCTCCCTCGGATCTATAACCCTATAGCTACAGTCCTTGAAACCAGCCGCTTGTTGACAAAACCCGTAGTAATGTAAAGACCCTTTACATATAGCAAAGTATTTATACGGATTCGTGCTCCGTATCAAGAACACTTTGCACGAGCGGCATATAGCGAATTGTACTCACGATTCCGAAGTACAACTGCCCATATATATATAAATAAAAAAAATCACCCTCGGGTATCGTTGCACACGATAAACAAAACCCGAGTACATGTCTTTCCTAAATAAAAACTACAACATTCCGTGACAATACCTCCCCCCTAAAAAAAAGTGGTATCACTTTTAGAATAATCACGGAATGTGAGATATGAACCATCCAAAATTTGTAGGCTGAACGAAATGATCTGCCCACTACACCCTACTTAAAAAATCAGCCCCTACATTTTCTGAGCCTCGAATCGCCTCGATTCGGAAACAATACGGCTGCAAAGATAACGCCCAACGCATCAATCTTGCGTTGGCAACCTTCGCTTTATTCAAATATAAGAGTGGCTGATGGTCCGTTTGCAAAGTAAACTCCCTCCCAAAAAGGTACGTGTGGAATTTTCCTATTCCCCATACTAAGCCTAAGCACTCCTTTTCAATCACGGAGTAATTTCTCTCTCTAGGGAGTAATTTCCTACTTGCATAAGCAATGGGCAATTTCACATCCCCTTGCTCCTGTAGCAAAACAGCCCCAAGACCCGTATCGGACGCATCAGTCCTCAGTACAAAAGGTTTATCAAAGTCTGGCAACTTTAAAATTGGTGCACTTACCAGTTTATGTTTTAAAGCGTTGAAGGCTTTTTCCTGGCATGCACCCCATGAAACTTTATTCGGTTCCCCCTTTTTAGTCAAATCTGTTAATGGGCTTGCAATAGCTGAAAAGTTGGGGACGAATTTCCTATAAAACCCCACTAGACCTAGGAATGATCTCACTTGTTTTTTTGTCTCTGGTCTAGGTGCATCCCTGATTGCTCCTATTTTATCTGGCTGAGGTTGCAACTGGCCTAGTCCACTTACCAGATATCCCAAACATTCTAGACTTGAATATCCTATGCTACATTTAGTAGGCCTAACTGAAAGATTTGCAGTGTGAAGTTTAATGACCAAATCCCGCAATACCCTAACATGTTCATCCCATGTATGTGTGTAAACAAAAATGTCGTCAACAAAGCTGTCGACGCTTTCCATTCCGTTTAACAGTTTACGCATAAGACGGACGCACGACGCTCCGGCATTTACTAAACCAAACGGCATGACTTTAAATTGGAAAAGTCCCTTTGGAGTCGTGAATGCCGTTAATTTGCGGGCATTATCAGAGATTGGTATCTGCCAATATCCTTTGCTCAAATCCAATTTGGAAATGTATTTGTGGCCTGCCAATTTTGAAAGCACGCCTTCCATATCAGGCATTGGTTCTGCGTCAAATACGGTGATCTTGTTTAATTGTCGATAATCGATGCAAAACCGGTTGGTACCATCTTTCTTTTTGACTAACACCACAGGGGACGAGTATGGGGAATTTGACGGTTCGATCACATCCTGATCTAACATTTTGGTCACTTCTTCGTTGATAGTCTCTCGTGCATTAAAGGGTATCTTATATCCTTTAATCCTGATAGGCTCAGATGTATTCAATTTTATCTTGTGTCGAATTAGATTCGTACGGCCTGGTCTGTCCGTAAACACCTCTGGGTATGTAGAAAAAACCTCCATGATCTGTCTACGCTGACCTTCCGATAAATCAGGGCATATATTTATCTGGTCAATACTTTCTTTGCCTACGTCAATAGGGTATTCAAATGGCAATCCTTTACTGGAGACTAATTCCCCTTCATCATTAGACCCATCTTCTATCACCGCTACGCATACTACATTCAAGATCCCTTTATCAATTGTTTGTCCAGGTCTCGCTATGTAGAGTTTAAGCATATTGGCATGAAACGTTTTCGATTTTCCCTCTATTTCAACGATATAATCCATTTCGCCCTTTACCTGTTTGACTTCATATGGCCCCTTCCATTGAACTAGCAGCTTGTTGTTATTCGTTGGAAGAAGCACCAACACTTGATTTCCTACGTCAAACTTTTTCCTCCGCGTTCCTCGGTTGTAATACTTTGCGTATCTACGACTTGATTTCACGAGTTCTTCTTGAGCCAGCCGACATGTACTTTCTAATCTTTCGCGCAAATCAACCACATATTGATAAGTGGTCTTAACCTCTTCGTCCACGACCTCGTCCGACCACAGTTCGCGAAGTATACGCATAGGACCACGGACTGTCCTTCCGTACAATAATTCAAACGGGGAGAAACCTAAGCTTTCCTGAGGAACCTCACGATATGCGAACAGAAGGGCATTCAGATATCTATCCCAATCCTTCGGTCTTTCCGCACACATCCTCCGCAACATTTGCTTCAGTGTTCCGTTGAATTTCTCGACCAACCCGTTGCACATAGGATGGTAGGGCGTTGTACGCAATTGTTTAAGGGATAGCAACCTACTAATTTCTGCCATGAGATCTGAGGTAAATTGTACTCCACAATCTGTAAGAACTTCCTCGGGCACTCCGACCCTGCTGAACATGTCTACGAGCGCTTCAGCTACACGTTCGGTTTCAATTGATGGCAGAGCTGTGGCTTCGGGATATCTGGTAGCGTAATCTACCAGCGTCAAAATGTATCGGTTTTTTCGATCTGTATGTGGAAATATTGGTCCTACAATGTCGATGGCTACTCTTTTGAACGGAGTATCTATCAACGGCATCTGACCCAACGGTACTCTAGTTACCCTACCTTTAGGGGTAGTCTTCTGGCAAATGTCGCACGAGCGACAGAACCGCGCTACATCGCTGTTGACACCAGGCCAATAAAATTCTCTTAATACCCTATCCGTTGTTTTCTTTACGCCTAAATGACCCGCCATACTCGACTCGTGCGCGACCTTGAGTACATGTGACCTCAAATTCTGGGGAACCACTAGTTGCAGGAACTTCCTGTCTGATGTAGAATATTCCCTATACATTAAACCCTTTCGAGTAAGGAATTTAGAGGAACCCCCGTTCTTACACTTTTTCACTGTACCCGTTAATATTTTCTCTGAAATTACACGTAAAGACTCGTCAAGTTTTTGCTCATTTCGAAATTCTTCGCGTTAGATATCAGTAATGGCTTCTGGTACTTTCAATTTACGTAATGGTTTATTTTGCTCCTTAATTTGAGCTCTAGTTTGTACCGCTTGGATGATAGGAAATCTGAAATCTTCTATGGTTGGAAGTCTCGAACCCGGTACATTGCCAATAGTAAGTTCATATATCGGGTTGGCTATGCACAAAGCTTCCACGGTCCCTGTCAAAAAAGGTGTTTCTACCATTATCCTGGCGACTGGAACATGACCGATTGTCTGGTCAAGTAACATGCAAGGTGATTTAAACCCAAGCAATTGATCATCGCGGACTAAGCTCCGTTTCACGACTACAGTAGTGCATCCAGTGTCTCGTAGAACTGTGACCTCTTGTCCGTTGACAGTGCCGTTTGCGATCGGCACCCGTGCCTCTGGAAAAATACATGTACCGATTGATTGGATTGCATCGCAATTGGTCTCTAAACGCGTCACCGGTTCGCGTACTGCTTCCCGCTTAGCTTGCTGCGAAACATCTTGTTTTCTGTTTACCGACCTTCTGCCTCTAATGGCTACCGCGACTTTCTGGACTGGTCCCTTCCGCTTAGGACAATAATGGGAGATATGACCCACTTCCTTGCAAATGAAACATTTCGCGTCACTCTGCTTCCCCTGGTTACGCCCACCTGATCTATCAGGTTCCCTGGGTCTTCTGTCTTTGACCTGATTCCCCCCTTGGATATCTCGCGTGACGACATTCTGCGAACCTCCCCGGGCTTCAGCGAACAAATCCGCCTGTGTGGCCATATCATGTATATTTGTGAAGGACCTTTCCTTCAAAAATAAATATAGCTCTTTACCACATGTTGTTAACAATTGGTCACGAAGCAAGAAATCAAAAAGACCCTCAAATGTCTTGACGACTTTACCACATTCCACCCATCGCTGCAAGTAATTATAAGTCCTACTGACGAACTGGGTGAATGTTTCGCCTCTCTCTGGTTTGCTATATTTAAATTTCTTGCGAAACCCTCGCTCAGTTAGTTCATATTTCTTGAGAAGTGCCTCTTTCAACACGGGGTAATTGAGCGAATCGGCCGTGGATAAACGCGAATACACGTCTAACGCTTTACCTTTCAATAACGCGCTAAGGTGAAGCGGCCAATCGTCTTTCTTCCATTTTTGTACCGTAGCATACCTCTCGAATCTATTTAGATAACTATCCATATTATCTTTATCGTCTTCGAATGGGGGCAATTTTGGACCCCTCAGTTTAACATCATATTCCCCCTCTTTTTTAGCTTGCAATAACTCAGAATTCCTTTGATGCTCCCTCTGCCTATTCCTATCTTCTATCTCCAAGGTTTCTAACCTTACCTGTTTTTCCCTTTCTATCTTCTCCCTCTCTGCTTCCCTTTCCCATTCAATCCTTTCCTTTTCTGCCTGTTTTTCTAATTCTATCTTTTCTTTTTCAAAAGCCATTCTCCTTTCTTCTGCTTGTTTTTCTAATTCTATCTTCCCTTTCTCTAATTCTAGCATTTCCCTCTTGGTTTCCCTTTCTAATTCCCTCTCCTTTAATCTTTGGTCCCTCTCCCTAGCCTGTTCCTCACGAACGAAATTTCTAAGGGACTCCCCCTCATAACCGAACTGTTTCCCCAATTCTACCAGTTCTTTCATAGAAGACATTTCAGAAGTTTGGCAGTGACCAACCTTAAAGTCTAGGCTTAACAAAACACGCAATAACCAGTAAACCGTATTTCCCTTCTCAGAATTGCAACACAATTATTAAATAAATACAAAGAAATAAAATCACATTAGATACCTACCTAGCCCCTCTATACTTTATCAAGCGAGTCTGAAAGACAAAAACCTACAAACCAATTTCAGTGCTCTGTTAAATCCGAAATGATCCCACTTCTGACACCATTTGTAACAAGATAACCGGGACGGACCACTTCGGATTAACAACAAAACACGCTTTGATGATACAGATATAAAAATTATGGTTTAATGTGGCGATATATATGTAAAAGCAAAACAATGAAATGCGTGCGTAGTGTATCCAAATATTGGATATAATTAAACATAATTACGCACAGACTAGAAGATGCAATAAATCATACAATGATACAAATCAATGATACAATGATACAAAACAATGATACGAATCAATGATACAATGATACAAAAACAATGATACAACACCCCAGCGAAAAAATATACAAAAAAAAATGAATACAGTTTACTCACGTAGTAAACAATGCAGGATTACTCATATAGTAAAAATGTATACGCTCAAATAGCGAAACTATATTGGAAAAATAATAACAGGACAGATAACTTATCTTTCCAGTCTCAAACCATATACTGGGTTCCGCAAACCCACATTAGCCAACGGCTAACAATTTACGAATAAATATATATAATGAACTATTAGTATACAGCTCCACAGCTGGTACAATAGAACTTCACAATTCCTACAGACTCCGGACCCTCGGAATACTACGAAACATTAGACCCTCCAGACACTCTGGTCATTTAGACAGCTCCACGCTGAGTCACCCTTGTCACCCTTGACATTAGACACTCCGGACGCTAGACATTAGACACTCCGGCACATTAAACAGCTCTGACACACCAGTGCATTTAATCACAGCTCCCGACGTTTGACAGCTCCGGGCACCCCGGACGTTTAACAATCACTTGGGCTTAGATAAAAGCGGTTAAAACCCTTTTCCCCACTTGGATTTTTTTAATACTTGGTTTATTCGCAGCGCACCATTGGATAGTACGTCACCATACTTTCAAACCGGTTCCCACCCTTTTTTTCAGCATGACTTTTGATGAAAAACGGACTTTTGGGGTTTTCATCTTATGGATCACTTGGGCTTAGATAAAAGCGGTTAAAACCCTTTTCCCCACTTGGATTTTTTTAATACTTGGTTTATTCGCAGCGCACCATTGGATAGTACGTCACCATACTTTCAAACCGGTTCCCACCCTTTTTTTCAGCATGACTTTTGATGAAAAACGGACTTTTGGGGTTTTCATCTTATGGATCACTTGGGCTTAGATAAAAGCGGTTAAAACCCTTTTCCCCACTTGGATTTTTTTAATACTTGGTTTATTCGCAGCGCACCATTGGATAGTACGTCACCATACTTTCAAACCGGTTCCCACCCTTTTTTTCAGCATGACTTTTGATGAAAAACGGACTTTTGGGGTTTTCATCTTATGGATCACTTGGGCTTAGATAAAAGCGGTTAAAACCCTTTTCCCCACTTGGATTTTTTTAATACTTGGTTTATTCGCAGCGCACCATTGGATAGTACGTCACCATACTTTCAAACCGGTTCCCACCCTTTTTTTCAGCATGACTTTTGATGAAAAACGGACTTTTGGGGTTTTCATCTTATGGATCACTTGGGCTTAGATAAAAGCGGTTAAAACCCTTTTCCCCACTTGGATTTTTTTAATACTTGGTTTATTCGCAGCGCACCATTGGATAGTACGTCACCATACTTTCAAACCGGTTCCCACCCTTTTTTTCAGCATGACTTTTGATGAAAAACGGACTTTTGGGGTTTTCATCTTATGGATCACTTGGGCTTAGATAAAAGCGGTTAAAACCCTTTTCCCCACTTGGATTTTTTTAATACTTGGTTTATTCGCAGCGCACCATTGGATAGTACGTCACCATACTTTCAAACCGGTTCCCACCCTTTTTTTCAGCATGACTTTTGATGAAAAACGGACTTTTGGGGTTTTCATCTTATGGATCACTTGGGCTTAGATAAAAGCGGTTAAAACCCTTTTCCCCACTTGGATTTTTTTAATACTTGGTTTATTCGCAGCGCACCATTGGATAGTACGTCACCATACTTTCAAACCGGTTCCCACCCTTTTTTTCAGCATGACTTTTGATGAAAAACGGACTTTTGGGGTTTTCATCTTATGGATCACTTGGGCTTAGATAAAAGCGGTTAAAACCCTTTTCCCCACTTGGATTTTTTTAATACTTGGTTTATTCGCAGCGCACCATTGGATAGTACGTCACCATACTTTCAAACCGGTTCCCACCCTTTTTTTCAGCATGACTTTTGATGAAAAACGGACTTTTGGGGTTTTCATCTTATGGATCACTTGGGCTTAGATAAAAGCGGTTAAAACCCTTTTCCCCACTTGGATTTTTTTAATACTTGGTTTATTCGCAGCGCACCATTGGATAGTACGTCACCATACTTTCAAACCGGTTCCCACCCTTTTTTTCAGCATGACTTTTGATGAAAAACGGACTTTTGGGGTTTTCATCTTATGGATCACTTGGGCTTAGATAAAAGCGGTTAAAACCCTTTTCCCCACTTGGATTTTTTTAATACTTGGTTTATTCGCAGCGCACCATTGGATAGTACGTCACCATACTTTCAAACCGGTTCCCACCCTTTTTTTCAGCATGACTTTTGATGAAAAACGGACTTTTGGGGTTTTCATCTTATGGATCACTTGGGCTTAGATAAAAGCGGTTAAAACCCTTTTCCCCACTTGGATTTTTTTAATACTTGGTTTATTCGCAGCGCACCATTGGATAGTACGTCACCATACTTTCAAACCGGTTCCCACCCTTTTTTTCAGCATGACTTTTGATGAAAAACGGACTTTTGGGGTTTTCATCTTATGGATCACTTGGGCTTAGATAAAAGCGGTTAAAACCCTTTTCCCCACTTGGATTTTTTTAATACTTGGTTTATTCGCAGCGCACCATTGGATAGTACGTCACCATACTTTCAAACCGGTTCCCACCCTTTTTTTCAGCATGACTTTTGATGAAAAACGGACTTTTGGGGTTTTCATCTTATGGATCACTTGGGCTTAGATAAAAGCGGTTAAAACCCTTTTCCCCACTTGGATTTTTTTAATACTTGGTTTATTCGCAGCGCACCATTGGATAGTACGTCACCATACTTTCAAACCGGTTCCCACCCTTTTTTTCAGCATGACTTTTGATGAAAAACGGACTTTTGGGGTTTTCATCTTATGGATCACTTGGGCTTAGATAAAAGCGGTTAAAACCCTTTTCCCCACTTGGATTTTTTTAATACTTGGTTTATTCGCAGCGCACCATTGGATAGTACGTCACCATACTTTCAAACCGGTTCCCACCCTTTTTTTCAGCATGACTTTTGATGAAAAACGGACTTTTGGGGTTTTCATCTTATGGATCACTTGGGCTTAGATAAAAGCGGTTAAAACCCTTTTCCCCACTTGGATTTTTTTAATACTTGGTTTATTCGCAGCGCACCATTGGATAGTACGTCACCATACTTTCAAACCGGTTCCCACCCTTTTTTTCAGCATGACTTTTGATGAAAAACGGACTTTTGGGGTTTTCATCTTATGGATCACTTGGGCTTAGATAAAAGCGGTTAAAACCCTTTTCCCCACTTGGATTTTTTTAATACTTGGTTTATTCGCAGCGCACCATTGGATAGTACGTCACCATACTTTCAAACCGGTTCCCACCCTTTTTTTCAGCATGACTTTTGATGAAAAACGGACTTTTGGGGTTTTCATCTTATGGATCACTTGGGCTTAGATAAAAGCGGTTAAAACCCTTTTCCCCACTTGGATTTTTTTAATACTTGGTTTATTCGCAGCGCACCATTGGATAGTACGTCACCATACTTTCAAACCGGTTCCCACCCTTTTTTTCAGCATGACTTTTGATGAAAAACGGACTTTTGGGGTTTTCATCTTATGGATCACTTGGGCTTAGATAAAAGCGGTTAAAACCCTTTTCCCCACTTGGATTTTTTTAATACTTGGTTTATTCGCAGCGCACCATTGGATAGTACGTCACCATACTTTCAAACCGGTTCCCACCCTTTTTTTCAGCATGACTTTTGATGAAAAACGGACTTTTGGGGTTTTCATCTTATGGATCACTTGGGCTTAGATAAAAGCGGTTAAAACCCTTTTCCCCACTTGGATTTTTTTAATACTTGGTTTATTCGCAGCGCACCATTGGATAGTACGTCACCATACTTTCAAACCGGTTCCCACCCTTTTTTTCAGCATGACTTTTGATGAAAAACGGACTTTTGGGGTTTTCATCTTATGGATCACTTGGGCTTAGATAAAAGCGGTTAAAACCCTTTTCCCCACTTGGATTTTTTTAATACTTGGTTTATTCGCAGCGCACCATTGGATAGTACGTCACCATACTTTCAAACCGGTTCCCACCCTTTTTTTCAGCATGACTTTTGATGAAAAACGGACTTTTGGGGTTTTCATCTTATGGATCACTTGGGCTTAGATAAAAGCGGTTAAAACCCTTTTCCCCACTTGGATTTTTTTAATACTTGGTTTATTCGCAGCGCACCATTGGATAGTACGTCACCATACTTTCAAACCGGTTCCCACCCTTTTTTTCAGCATGACTTTTGATGAAAAACGGACTTTTGGGGTTTTCATCTTATGTATCACTTGGGCTTAGATAAAAGCGGTTAAAACCCTTTTCCCCACTTGGATTTTTTTAATACTTGGTTTATTCGCAGCGCACCATTGGATAGTACGTCACCATACTTTCAAACCGGTTCCCACCCTTTTTTTCAGCATGACTTTTGATGAAAAACGGACTTTTGGGGTTTTCATCTTATGGATCACTTGGGCTTAGATAAAAGCGGTTAAAACCCTTTTCCCCACTTGGATTTTTTTAATACTTGGTTTATTCGCAGCGCACCATTGGATAGTACGTCACCATACTTTCAAACCGGTTCCCACCCTTTTTTTCAGCATGACTTTTGATGAAAAACGGACTTTTGGGGTTTTCATCTTATGGATCACTTGGGCTTAGATAAAAGCGGTTAAAACCCTTTTCCCCACTTGGATTTTTTTAATACTTGGTTTATTCGCAGCGCACCATTGGATAGTACGTCACCATACTTTCAAACCGGTTCCCACCCTTTTTTTCAGCATGACTTTTGATGAAAAACGGACTTTTGGGGTTTTCATCTTATGGATCACTTGGGCTTAGATAAAAGCGGTTAAAACCCTTTTCCCCACTTGGATTTTTTTAATACTTGGTTTATTCGCAGCGCACCATTGGATAGTACGTCACCATACTTTCAAACCGGTTCCCACCCTTTTTTTCAGCATGACTTTTGATGAAAAACGGACTTTTGGGGTTTTCATCTTATGGATCACTTGGGCTTAGATAAAAGCGGTTAAAACCCTTTTCCCCACTTGGATTTTTTTAATACTTGGTTTATTCGCAGCGCACCATTGGATAGTACGTCACCATACTTTCAAACCGGTTCCCACCCTTTTTTTCAGCATGACTTTTGATGAAAAACGGACTTTTGGGGTTTTCATCTTATGGATCACTTGGGCTTAGATAAAAGCGGTTAAAACCCTTTTCCCCACTTGGATTTTTTTAATACTTGGTTTATTCGCAGCGCACCATTGGATAGTACGTCACCATACTTTCAAACCGGTTCCCACCCTTTTTTTCAGCATGACTTTTGATGAAAAACGGACTTTTGGGGTTTTCATCTTATGGATCACTTGGGCTTAGATAAAAGCGGTTAAAACCCTTTTCCCCACTTGGATTTTTTTAATACTTGGTTTATTCGCAGCGCACCATTGGATAGTACGTCACCATACTTTCAAACCGGTTCCCACCCTTTTTTTCAGCATGACTTTTGATGAAAAACGGACTTTTGGGGTTTTCATCTTATGGATCACTTGGGCTTAGATAAAAGCGGTTAAAACCCTTTTCCCCACTTGGATTTTTTTAATACTTGGTTTATTCGCAGCGCACCATTGGATAGTACGTCACCATACTTTCAAACCGGTTCCCACCCTTTTTTTCAGCATGACTTTTGATGAAAAACGGACTTTTGGGGTTTTCATCTTATGGATCACTTGGGCTTAGATAAAAGCGGTTAAAACCCTTTTCCCCACTTGGATTTTTTTAATACTTGGTTTATTCGCAGCGCACCATTGGATAGTACGTCACCATACTTTCAAACCGGTTCCCACCCTTTTTTTCAGCATGACTTTTGATGAAAAACGGACTTTTGGGGTTTTCATCTTATGGATCACTTGGGCTTAGATAAAAGCGGTTAAAACCCTTTTCCCCACTTGGATTTTTTTAATACTTGGTTTATTCGCAGCGCACCATTGGATAGTACGTCACCATACTTTCAAACCGGTTCCCACCCTTTTTTTCAGCATGACTTTTGATGAAAAACGGACTTTTGGGGTTTTCATCTTATGGATCACTTGGGCTTAGATAAAAGCGGTTAAAACCCTTTTCCCCACTTGGATTTTTTTAATACTTGGTTTATTCGCAGCGCACCATTGGATAGTACGTCACCATACTTTCAAACCGGTTCCCACCCTTTTTTTCAGCATGACTTTTGATGAAAAACGGACTTTTGGGGTTTTCATCTTATGGATCACTTGGGCTTAGATAAAAGCGGTTAAAACCCTTTTCCCCACTTGGATTTTTTTAATACTTGGTTTATTCGCAGCGCACCATTGGATAGTACGTCACCATACTTTCAAACCGGTTCCCACCCTTTTTTTCAGCATGACTTTTGATGAAAAACGGACTTTTGGGGTTTTCATCTTATGGATCACTTGGGCTTAGATAAAAGCGGTTAAAACCCTTTTCCCCACTTGGATTTTTTTAATACTTGGTTTATTCGCAGCGCACCATTGGATAGTACGTCACCATACTTTCAAACCGGTTCCCACCCTTTTTTTCAGCATGACTTTTGATGAAAAACGGACTTTTGGGGTTTTCATCTTATGGATCACTTGGGCTTAGATAAAAGCGGTTAAAACCCTTTTCCCCACTTGGATTTTTTTAATACTTGGTTTATTCGCAGCGCACCATTGGATAGTACGTCACCATACTTTCAAACCGGTTCCCACCCTTTTTTTCAGCATGACTTTTGATGAAAAACGGACTTTTGGGGTTTTCATCTTATGGATCACTTGGGCTTAGATAAAAGCGGTTAAAACCCTTTTCCCCACTTGGATTTTTTTAATACTTGGTTTATTCGCAGCGCACCATTGGATAGTACGTCACCATACTTTCAAACCGGTTCCCACCCTTTTTTTCAGCATGACTTTTGATGAAAAACGGACTTTTGGGGTTTTCATCTTATGGATCACTTGGGCTTAGATAAAAGCGGTTAAAACCCTTTTCCCCACTTGGATTTTTTTAATACTTGGTTTATTCGCAGCGCACCATTGGATAGTACGTCACCATACTTTCAAACCGGTTCCCACCCTTTTTTTCAGCATGACTTTTGATGAAAAACGGACTTTTGGGGTTTTCATCTTATGGATCACTTGGGCTTAGATAAAAGCGGTTAAAACCCTTTTCCCCACTTGGATTTTTTTAATACTTGGTTTATTCGCAGCGCACCATTGGATAGTACGTCACCATACTTTCAAACCGGTTCCCACCCTTTTTTTCAGCATGACTTTTGATGAAAAACGGACTTTTGGGGTTTTCATCTTATGGATCACTTGGGCTTAGATAAAAGCGGTTAAAACCCTTTTCCCCACTTGGATTTTTTTAATACTTGGTTTATTCGCAGCGCACCATTGGATAGTACGTCACCATACTTTCAAACCGGTTCCCACCCTTTTTTTCAGCATGACTTTTGATGAAAAACGGACTTTTGGGGTTTTCATCTTATGGATCACTTGGGCTTAGATAAAAGCGGTTAAAACCCTTTTCCCCACTTGGATTTTTTTAATACTTGGTTTATTCGCAGCGCACCATTGGATAGTACGTCACCATACTTTCAAACCGGTTCCCACCCTTTTTTTCAGCATGACTTTTGATGAAAAACGGACTTTTGGGGTTTTCATCTTATGGATCACTTGGGCTTAGATAAAAGCGGTTAAAACCCTTTTCCCCACTTGGATTTTTTTAATACTTGGTTTATTCGCAGCGCACCATTGGATAGTACGTCACCATACTTTCAAACCGGTTCCCACCCTTTTTTTCAGCATGACTTTTGATGAAAAACGGACTTTTGGGGTTTTCATCTTATGGATCACTTGGGCTTAGATAAAAGCGGTTAAAACCCTTTTCCCCACTTGGATTTTTTTAATACTTGGTTTATTCGCAGCGCACCATTGGATAGTACGTCACCATACTTTCAAACCGGTTCCCACCCTTTTTTTCAGCATGACTTTTGATGAAAAACGGACTTTTGGGGTTTTCATCTTATGGATCACTTGGGCTTAGATAAAAGCGGTTAAAACCCTTTTCCCCACTTGGATTTTTTTAATACTTGGTTTATTCGCAGCGCACCATTGGATAGTACGTCACCATACTTTCAAACCGGTTCCCACCCTTTTTTTCAGCATGACTTTTGATGAAAAACGGACTTTTGGGGTTTTCATCTTATGGATCACTTGGGCTTAGATAAAAGCGGTTAAAACCCTTTTCCCCACTTGGATTTTTTTAATACTTGGTTTATTCGCAGCGCACCATTGGATAGTACGTCACCATACTTTCAAACCGGTTCCCACCCTTTTTTTCAGCATGACTTTTGATGAAAAACGGACTTTTGGGGTTTTCATCTTATGGATCACTTGGGCTTAGATAAAAGCGGTTAAAACCCTTTTCCCCACTTGGATTTTTTTAATACTTGGTTTATTCGCAGCGCACCATTGGATAGTACGTCACCATACTTTCAAACCGGTTCCCACCCTTTTTTTCAGCATGACTTTTGATGAAAAACGGACTTTTGGGGTTTTCATCTTATGGATCACTTGGGCTTAGATAAAAGCGGTTAAAACCCTTTTCCCCACTTGGATTTTTTTAATACTTGGTTTATTCGCAGCGCACCATTGGATAGTACGTCACCATACTTTCAAACCGGTTCCCACCCTTTTTTTCAGCATGACTTTTGATGAAAAACGGACTTTTGGGGTTTTCATCTTATGGATCACTTGGGCTTAGATAAAAGCGGTTAAAACCCTTTTCCCCACTTGGATTTTTTTAATACTTGGTTTATTCGCAGCGCACCATTGGATAGTACGTCACCATACTTTCAAACCGGTTCCCACCCTTTTTTTCAGCATGACTTTTGATGAAAAACGGACTTTTGGGGTTTTCATCTTATGGATCACTTGGGCTTAGATAAAAGCGGTTAAAACCCTTTTCCCCACTTGGATTTTTTTAATACTTGGTTTATTCGCAGCGCACCATTGGATAGTACGTCACCATACTTTCAAACCGGTTCCCACCCTTTTTTTCAGCATGACTTTTGATGAAAAACGGACTTTTGGGGTTTTCATCTTATGGATCACTTGGGCTTAGATAAAAGCGGTTAAAACCCTTTTCCCCACTTGGATTTTTTTAATACTTGGTTTATTCGCAGCGCACCATTGGATAGTACGTCACCATACTTTCAAACCGGTTCCCACCCTTTTTTTCAGCATGACTTTTGATGAAAAACGGACTTTTGGGGTTTTCATCTTATGGATCACTTGGGCTTAGATAAAAGCGGTTAAAACCCTTTTCCCCACTTGGATTTTTTTAATACTTGGTTTATTCGCAGCGCACCATTGGATAGTACGTCACCATACTTTCAAACCGGTTCCCACCCTTTTTTTCAGCATGACTTTTGATGAAAAACGGACTTTTGGGGTTTTCATCTTATGGATCACTTGGGCTTAGATAAAAGCGGTTAAAACCCTTTTCCCCACTTGGATTTTTTTAATACTTGGTTTATTCGCAGCGCACCATTGGATAGTACGTCACCATACTTTCAAACCGGTTCCCACCCTTTTTTTCAGCATGACTTTTGATGAAAAACGGACTTTTGGGGTTTTCATCTTATGGATCACTTGGGCTTAGATAAAAGCGGTTAAAACCCTTTTCCCCACTTGGATTTTTTTAATACTTGGTTTATTCGCAGCGCACCATTGGATAGTACGTCACCATACTTTCAAACCGGTTCCCACCCTTTTTTTCAGCATGACTTTTGATGAAAAACGGACTTTTGGGGTTTTCATCTTATGGATCACTTGGGCTTAGATAAAAGCGGTTAAAACCCTTTTCCCCACTTGGATTTTTTTAATACTTGGTTTATTCGCAGCGCACCATTGGATAGTACGTCACCATACTTTCAAACCGGTTCCCACCCTTTTTTTCAGCATGACTTTTGATGAAAAACGGACTTTTGGGGTTTTCATCTTATGGATCACTTGGGCTTAGATAAAAGCGGTTAAAACCCTTTTCCCCACTTGGATTTTTTTAATACTTGGTTTATTCGCAGCGCACCATTGGATAGTACGTCACCATACTTTCAAACCGGTTCCCACCCTTTTTTTCAGCATGACTTTTGATGAAAAACGGACTTTTGGGGTTTTCATCTTATGGATCACTTGGGCTTAGATAAAAGCGGTTAAAACCCTTTTCCCCACTTGGATTTTTTTAATACTTGGTTTATTCGCAGCGCACCATTGGATAGTACGTCACCATACTTTCAAACCGGTTCCCACCCTTTTTTTCAGCATGACTTTTGATGAAAAACGGACTTTTGGGGTTTTCATCTTATGGATCACTTGGGCTTAGATAAAAGCGGTTAAAACCCTTTTCCCCACTTGGATTTTTTTAATACTTGGTTTATTCGCAGCGCACCATTGGATAGTACGTCACCATACTTTCAAACCGGTTCCCACCCTTTTTTTCAGCATGACTTTTGATGAAAAACGGACTTTTGGGGTTTTCATCTTATGGATCACTTGGGCTTAGATAAAAGCGGTTAAAACCCTTTTCCCCACTTGGATTTTTTTAATACTTGGTTTATTCGCAGCGCACCATTGGATAGTACGTCACCATACTTTCAAACCGGTTCCCACCCTTTTTTTCAGCATGACTTTTGATGAAAAACGGACTTTTGGGGTTTTCATCTTATGGATCACTTGGGCTTAGATAAAAGCGGTTAAAACCCTTTTCCCCACTTGGATTTTTTTAATACTTGGTTTATTCGCAGCGCACCATTGGATAGTACGTCACCATACTTTCAAACCGGTTCCCACCCTTTTTTTCAGCATGACTTTTGATGAAAAACGGACTTTTGGGGTTTTCATCTTATGGATCACTTGGGCTTAGATAAAAGCGGTTAAAACCCTTTTCCCCACTTGGATTTTTTTAATACTTGGTTTATTCGCAGCGCACCATTGGATAGTACGTCACCATACTTTCAAACCGGTTCCCACCCTTTTTTTCAGCATGACTTTTGATGAAAAACGGACTTTTGGGGTTTTCATCTTATGGATCACTTGGGCTTAGATAAAAGCGGTTAAAACCCTTTTCCCCACTTGGATTTTTTTAATACTTGGTTTATTCGCAGCGCACCATTGGATAGTACGTCACCATACTTTCAAACCGGTTCCCACCCTTTTTTTCAGCATGACTTTTGATGAAAAACGGACTTTTGGGGTTTTCATCTTATGGATCACTTGGGCTTAGATAAAAGCGGTTAAAACCCTTTTCCCCACTTGGATTTTTTTAATACTTGGTTTATTCGCAGCGCACCATTGGATAGTACGTCACCATACTTTCAAACCGGTTCCCACCCTTTTTTTCAGCATGACTTTTGATGAAAAACGGACTTTTGGGGTTTTCATCTTATGGATCACTTGGGCTTAGATAAAAGCGGTTAAAACCCTTTTCCCCACTTGGATTTTTTTAATACTTGGTTTATTCGCAGCGCACCATTGGATAGTACGTCACCATACTTTCAAACCGGTTCCCACCCTTTTTTTCAGCATGACTTTTGATGAAAAACGGACTTTTGGGGTTTTCATCTTATGGATCACTTGGGCTTAGATAAAAGCGGTTAAAACCCTTTTCCCCACTTGGATTTTTTTAATACTTGGTTTATTCGCAGCGCACCATTGGATAGTACGTCACCATACTTTCAAACCGGTTCCCACCCTTTTTTTCAGCATGACTTTTGATGAAAAACGGACTTTTGGGGTTTTCATCTTATGGATCACTTGGGCTTAGATAAAAGCGGTTAAAACCCTTTTCCCCACTTGGATTTTTTTAATACTTGGTTTATTCGCAGCGCACCATTGGATAGTACGTCACCATACTTTCAAACCGGTTCCCACCCTTTTTTTCAGCATGACTTTTGATGAAAAACGGACTTTTGGGGTTTTCATCTTATGGATCACTTGGGCTTAGATAAAAGCGGTTAAAACCCTTTTCCCCACTTGGATTTTTTTAATACTTGGTTTATTCGCAGCGCACCATTGGATAGTACGTCACCATACTTTCAAACCGGTTCCCACCCTTTTTTTCAGCATGACTTTTGATGAAAAACGGACTTTTGGGGTTTTCATCTTATGGATCACTTGGGCTTAGATAAAAGCGGTTAAAACCCTTTTCCCCACTTGGATTTTTTTAATACTTGGTTTATTCGCAGCGCACCATTGGATAGTACGTCACCATACTTTCAAACCGGTTCCCACCCTTTTTTTCAGCATGACTTTTGATGAAAAACGGACTTTTGGGGTTTTCATCTTATGGATCACTTGGGCTTAGATAAAAGCGGTTAAAACCCTTTTCC
>JARLTB010000644.1:0-28557 GCA_030141615.1 Unio pictorum
GTCATTCCTGGTTTCACCACCGACGAAGTCATTCCTGGTTTCTTTCGTACCAGTGATGCTATTTTATCTTTCGCGGCAGAAAATGCCTTTCCTGCAAGATTTCCAACGAAATTGATTCCCTTATCACGGATAGCATCAATGGCTTTCATTGATAATTGTTTAGCTAACGGCGCCACCTTGGGAGCCATTCTTGTAAATAACCCCGCAATGGTATTGCCGAAACCATCTCCGTAATATGCTCTATAAACAGGCAATCGTGAGTTCACCACGTAGACGCTTACTGGTTTATCATGGTTGTAGTGTATAATCATCTTGTTATAAAACTAGTAGTTTTTCAATTAGTGATTAATCGCTTACATCCATTGGATTTTCATCATCAATGACGTTGTCATCGTTGTGATTTTCAACTAATTCAGCAATAAGTTCTCGATATACATCAATGTCCATGATACCGCCGGCAAATAATCGTCTACAGATATCAGCTGCTTCATTAATTACTTCCGGTGAGTTATTTCCGGCTCGTTTCCCTCCGATGAGAACCTCTAACCTTGATATATCACTTAGAATGTTACCAGGGCATGTCACGGTAGAGTCAAAGACATCCTTTAGATTTCCAATCGAATATCCTTTTCCGCTTGTTTTCTCAGTTGTACCAGTTTCATCATACTCTTCAATTCCCTTTCTAAATTCTTTATATCCCAATTCTCTTTTATTTAAACGGCCAACCCCCTTATTCATTTTATACAACCAATCAGCCCATTCATCTCGGCTTATTCTACTGTTCTTATACTCGTCTTTTAAAAAGTTTTTTCTGGAATGAAAGCTTTGGGCGGCAAAATTACCAAAAATCTTATAATGTTCGGGTTTTATTAATTGAGGTCGTTTGATTTCTGCTATAGCTCCTTCGGTGAGTTTGTCTATAAAGGAAACACCTCTTGGGGTGACGACATCAACAGGTTGAGTTTCAGGCGCGGAAAATTGTAGATTTTCATCATCAATATCAGCTAGTCGTTCATACTCGCGTTGAGTTTTTATATCACTGGATAGCTGTTGTATTCCTGCGCGTGTTTGTCCGGTCTCTGCTGCTATCTTTTCAAGCACACCAAGAACAGGCACTTCTCGTCGCTTGCCTTCCTTAGGAATATCTCCGTATATTGCTCGTTCAGTTGCTGTTTTCACATCTTTGGTCGCACTTGTTATCGGAGTAAACAGTTGTTCACTTGACACAGAAAAGTCAGTCTGCGCTTGTTGTCGTTGTTGAAGTTTCTCGCGAAGTCTGTCTCGAACCGGTATAAACTTTTTAATTGCTGCTAGCCGCTCTCGGGCTAATTTAGTTGTAAGCGATTCACCAACCATATATTGTTTGTGAACTAAATTTTCAAATGTAAAACTATCACAATTAAAAGCTTAGTTATTAAATAACTTAGTTATTAAATAATGTACCATCAAGCTAACGTATTCATCTTCGACAGGGTTAAACTGTACGACGCTATCCGCGAATGTTTCAGAAATAACATCGCTGGGGGTTTCAGAATTGTAATATCTGAGAACGGCGATGAACGATTTGTGTTAACGACGCGGCAACAAGAACAACTACGTGAAAATAGAGGCGTCGCGGTGATTACTTGCTACTACGACCAGATCATCCATTATGCACATAACTGCATGGGCAAGTCCAGACTGCTGAGTATCCTTTCAGGAGAAAATCCTATGTAACTTGTGTAACAAGTGTTACAAAAAACGCTAAAAAAAAATTTATTTTTAATAAAAATTACTGAAAGCCTATTTTATAGTAACGCTCACGTGGTTAAGATACGGGTTTTTCCTCGTTTAACATTTTTCTAATATCACGAACCTTAGAACTAATTTCAGCTCGTTTTTGATACTCTTGGCCGAGCTTTCGACGTATTGCTTCAACGGTGCTAAATAGCGTTATGAATACATTAATGTCGTTACCATACAAACAAGCATTGATGGATTTTTGAATTCCTTTCACGAGCCTATACATCCTAGGTAAAACATAACGACCCTTACTACACTGATACTCAATGTCTTCATATTCCGAGGCAATCTTGTCAGCGTCAAGATCTTCAGATAATAATACCCCTTTATTTTTTAAAATTGAAATTTCAGCAATTATAGCATTTACATCATTGATATCCATTATTTATAGTTTTATATAAATATAGTATACTATATCTCTAATTATTAAAAAAAAAACAAAACAAAAAACACTCATTTGGCAATCTCGCTGGCGCCCTATGACGTCAGAGAGACCCAGAGGTTTACGACAACACATCTTGGAACTCCTTGGGTGCCTTCGCATCCAAGTAAGCCCAAGGGGACCCGAAACATACATCTCCGGAAGGGAGGCCTAAGGTGGCAAACGCCATCTTAGACCGCCCAGAAGATATGCTTGGGGGGGACGTCACAACATGGACGGCACAATGCCATATATATCTCCGCTCGAGTGTTGCGGCAAATTTTAGGCATAACATGTACTTAATTAAGGATGGATTATAATTCAATGGAACGATGATGGTAATGATGTGGGCGTGGTAAACCAAACCAACATGGCAACCCATGAAATCGAATTCATGGTTGCATGAGTTGGAAAAAAACACCAACCCACGCTACCGAGAATGCGATAGCATGAGTTACAATGTTGGTTTGGCTGAGGGGGATCGCCCCTCCCCCCCAATTAATAGAAAAAACATCTTCCGTTTCGCCATCAAATAATGTATCTGCTATGGGGACCGAACACGTAGTTGATAGATCTATGTTTACAAGACAAACACGATATACCATTACACCACGGAGCTGTCATACAGAATAGAGATTTTTTAATATATATATATCTTCTGATATACTTAACAATAAGAGATTTTTAAAACAGACAATTTTATGCTGCAACATTTTAGTTGTTAAATAAAACAGCGTTTTATATACTCTGTTATAATTCTCTAGATAAAATACATTCATAAAGAGCTGTATACAAGGAATTTTAACCACGCCCACCTACTTCAATGAATAGGAAACACTCGCGTTCCGGCTGAGCGAACATAGGTAATGCGTAGATTATAAAGAACGTCTGTACTGAAAAGAACGAGTTAGCTGTCTGCTTTACTGCTAGTCCACCCACCCCCCACACATGAGATATGTAGATAAATAAAAAATTTTGTACTGAAAAGAACGAGTTAGCTTAAATAAATAATACAGTTTTAGCCCACAAGCGACAATAAAAAGTTTTATTCTCTATCGATCTCCATTACAGTCACGTGGGCACGCCTAGTCAAGTACAGGTAATATAGCAGGCGACAAATTCCTTTGACGTCATAATACAAGGGAACTTAGTAGGTAGAGTGTTTTGAGTGGTTGGATTTGTCCATGGGGATTTATCTCCCTTGAATCGTTTCAGGTGTATACGAATCTTACTTTATGACCATTTTTTTTAGACAGAGATGTTTTAATTAAATTTTGTGCAACAAATCGAATTGAAGGCACGCAAATGTCAAAGTATCTACTGGCTTCGTTTATCGAATGAAAGATTCTCTCCTCGCTGGTTTCTAAATCAAACGATTTAACTCCCCTAGGACGTTTTGCATATTTGCCTGTTCCACCTAATTTTGCATTCAGACTTTGTGAGACGGCTTGAAGATTCTCAAGACAATTATCAGTCTTCACGCCATTTATGTGATCAATCACAAATCCGTCTTCGATTAATCCGTTATGACATTCAAAAATAATTCTGTGACAAAGATATGTTTTATTTCTAGCACTAAACAACAAATAACCCATATTATTCAGATATCCAACCGTTTTTTTTAGTCTGCGGTGCCTGACAACACCATCACTGGAGGCTTCGTAATTAACAAGCACTGGATGAGGTCTGAAATCTTGGCTCATTTGTATAATAATACTATTTGTCTAATTTATTATAAACCTCTTGATATAATCTTGCGGGTTTTTGATGATTTTGTCCTTGATTTTATCAAGGACGGAGTCATTGATTCGTTTGTCATAATAGCGTTTTAGTTCCCTGTATCGTTTACCCCCACAAGCAAGACACAACTGCGATTTTCCCCTTACCCCAACCCCACATTGGAGGCATGGGAGAGGGCCAAAACTTCCTCGCCTAACGCTTTGCATATGATACCCACAGAATTCGCTTCTGCATGATTTGTTACACGGGGTTGTTGATCCAATCATAAGCCACTTACAGTGATTCATTATACTATATTTTTCTATTTAAATACTTGTTTTAATTATAACATGGAGGAGTTCCAAAGATTATCGAAAATTAAGCCCTGGAAAAATACTAAATTCAATCTTGATAGGGAGTTCCAAAGATTATCGAAAATTAAGCCCTGGAAAAATACTAAATTCAATCTTGATAGGGAGTTCCAAAGATTATCGAAAATTAAGCCCTGGAAAAATACTAAATTCAATCTTGATAGAGTCTCTAATACACCAAAACGTCTAATCGGTGATAGAACTATACTCGGTAAAATCAGGGAGTGTTTTAATGAATTCTACCGAGACGGTGCAGCATACTGTTGGTCGACATTTCGAATTATTGATGAAGATGTCAATGTACCCATCATCGATGCTACTATGAACGATAAAAGAGCAGCTGAGATAATTTCACACCTTGGTGTAGCATCCAAAGGTGGAAATCCAAAGGATTTCAAGCAAAGCAATTCCCATGAGAAATTCAAGGGTGTAAAATCCAAAGGTGGAAATCCAAAGGTGGAAATCCAAAGGATTTCAAGCAAAGCAATTCCCAAACAAAGCAATTCCCAACAAAAGTATTTTTTCAGAATAAAATTCATTATCGAAGTCGAAGGCAAATGGATTATTAGGGATAAATTTGAACCAATCCTCAAGGATAAAAAAACTGTCATTGTATGTAGAGATTCCAAACCAGGAATTCTAACTGGAATTGACAAACCATACTACGAGAGATCTTATCCCGTAACAGCAATCGTTTATGGGATATATCCGTTAAATGATAAACCCGATATTGCAAAACTAGCTCCTATGAAATATTCACCGTTGACTTCGTCAAGGCTCAATTGTGTAGCAACACGGGTAATGGAACACTTCACAAATGCATCCCGAGGAAATAAACTAACTGATCTGCGACGTAGGAAAATAACCGAATGGGAACTGACAGTGAAACAGCACGGTGCAAAGATTTCTGATATAGCTAAATTAGAGACATTATTAAAATTCCCAATATCAGTAACGACAATAACCGGGGAAGTATTACACGAACCGAAATATAGATTACAAGGAGCACCAATACAAATTATTGATCATAACGAACACGCGTGGACACCTGCGGTAACAATATTTCCACGAGAACGAATCGTGAGATATATCCCCCCGGAATTTTCCGGGGATGTTTTCTATGAAGAGAAATTATTTGATGCTATTCATGCGTTGTGTAAAGAGGACCCTGTGTCAGTGTGGTTACTTAGCAGTGCTGGTTCCGAATCAGGATTCGATCAATTTGTAAGACCAAATGGTGAATTATATCGCGTTGAAGAATTAGATAACAGAATGAGAAAAATCGCTAATGATTTTTCACCAGAGAGTTTCCATGAAAAACTACTCACGGATAGTTTTACTATTTCTTCAGTGATAGCTCACTTCGCAAGAGAAAAAAACTCCTGGCGTCCAACACGAAGTGATTTTCTCGAGGACGTTAAATTGAGTTGCATCGAATTTGGTCATGGAGGACTGTGGAATACAAAATACCATCGTGACGGTATGATTTCAATTGATATATCCGCGTGTTATCCTGGAAGTTTTCTCGGGTATGGAGAATGTAGTAACTATTTTAAACGATTTGGACACCCCACGCATGAAATGACTCGTGTTGCGATTAATGGGCCATTACCTGATTTTGATTTAACTGGATTCGCTCGTGTGATATCATTTGAACTCGCTACAGGGTTACATCCGTGTAGTTATGTTTGGCTCGGTAGACACCTATCTGAAAAGGCCTGGATGCCAATAGTGTTACTACGATATATGATTGATTGTGGCATGCTGATATCGTTGATTGTTTCCGAAGCTATTATATGCTATCGAGCTCAGAAAGAAGTTTGGCTACCACAACCCGATCTAGATCGTATAATCAGCGAACTACGAAAACAGTTTCCAGATGGAAATTCTTCGAATTTCAGTGAAGAACAAATCATAAATTGGTCTAAGAAGTTATTTGAAAGTAAAAAAGAACAAGCAAAGGATTTTGGACGAAGAATAATCGGTAAATTTACCCAGGGTGGAAGATACGACAATGCAAAATTTTCCTCGCGGTTGATCATAGACGTCGCTGAATACGATTTTCTTGTAACGGATTTAACGAAACAGGGAAAACTTGTATCCCGTAAGGATGCTTTTCTATCCAATGGTGAGAAATTGGGTACGGTTGTTACCTACTGTGATGGATATAATTCCCAGTACACACATTTGAGAAGTTCTATGCTAGCTTATGCTTCTATCAATTTATTTTCGATGATAAATAGATTTCCTAATACCGCGGTTAGAGTAGCTACTGATTCGATGTATATACACAATAAATACAAATCAGATGTAGCTAAATTCACATCCCAGGAGGAAGCGTGGGGGTGTTGGAGATTTAAAAAGGAGACGCTACACGAGTATTGTGAATCGGCAGATGTTACCATGGATGAAAAGTACTTAAAATGTGATGAGATTCAATCAGAATTTTCTAATGCACCACCGGTATCTGATCCAATATGTAGATACAAGACAGTTTATTTAAACGGTTGTGGTGGGTCAGGAAAGACAACTCGTGCAATTGAATTATATCGTCGGAAAAATCCTACGGATTTCACAAACATGATTGTGTTAACACCGACTCACAGACTCGCCAGAGAGATGATACAGCGAGGGGTAAATGCCTGTACTTATCATAGTTTCTTTCGATGGAAAGGCGATGAATGGACCCCTGATCGAATGGGTGATAAATTCATTCCTGAAATCATAATTTGGGATGAAATATGCACGGTATCGTTGAGAGTATTACAAACATTTCTCGAGTGGTTGTTAAACAAAAACACAAAAGTCGTCATGTGCGGTGATCACGGCCAACCACCACCATTTGTCGGTGGATCTCCACATGAATGGCTAAAGGGTTCTGTAGACTATTATGAAGAAATTAATACCGACCATAGATCACTTGATGAACAATTACGCGAGTTCAAAGCACTGATTAGATTACAACCGGATAAAATCCAATGCGAAATAGCGCGTGAAATAATTTCAGAAACTCCCATGAATGATTTCTGGGAAACGTGGAGACCAAATGATTTGATAGTAGCAAGTAGAAAAATAGTCAGAGACACACTTCAGATGAAGTTATTTGAAACGCATAAAGAAAAATTTGCAACACTTCCAGTACCGTTGTGTTATAGGCCTTCGGATACACGAAAGCAGAATATTGAAGTTGATATTCCAGGGAAGAGTGAAAAGCAGATTCTCGTGTTAAATGATATTGTGCTGGTTGATATCAGCGTCGTCGAAAATGCATTGCGTGCTAATAAATCCCCATGGACGCTAAGATACGCAGCGACGATACATTCTTCACAGGGATTAACTATATCAGATACAATTGTTTGGATGGTAGATAATCGCATCGAATGGTCGAATTTAGTCTATCTCGCAGTAACCAGAGTACGAAGAATAAATCAGCTTCGAAGAGTTGTCGTCATGACAGAGTCAGGTGGCGATGATGAAATCATTTGTGGCGATGATGACACCACAATCAACGCCGACAACGTCAAGGATATAATCAGAAAAAAACTCTCTGGTTATAAACAACAGGATAAAAAAAATAATAGAAAATTTGACATTGATGCTGAATTAATAACTACGCTGAAGCAGCAACAGAATAATCACTGCGCGAGTTGCAATTGTATAATGCGTTGGCAGTATTCGGATAAAGATCCTCGCCAATTTACCGTAGACAGAAAAAATAACAGTCTCGGTCATGTCAGAAACAATGTGATGTTGACTTGTCTTGAGTGCAACAGACGCCGGGGTGCAAGCACAATGCCTCTGGCATCGGGTGCTAATTAAGACCCCGCGGTGGTAATTGAGTATCCTCGGGAATTACCTGTAGTTGTTGTCGAGTAAATCCTCGCTGAGGAGCAGTTGAATCCAGTTTATAGATTGCTGGTCTACCAGTTGATCGTGTTATACTAGATATCTTGTGTGCAGTAACACTCCAAATAGGATCAGTAGCCCTTTTTTTACCACCCTCAAGCTCTCCTGGTTCGTATAAGTACCTAACAGTGACATTACTACCAAGAATTGGTTGGGAAACGCTAGCGTTTCTAGGGAAATCTTTTTGTGGTTGTACGGGTATAGACTTCTTTTTAATAGCGTTCCTAGGTTTCATGTTGATTGTTCTAGTGATCTCATTATTCAGTGCGGTAATCAGAGCTGGTAACCTTTTGACCCATTCACGGGATCGCTTTTCTTGAATGAATTCTTTTGCGTATTGATATCCAAATAACCGCTCAGCAATCGTCCGATTAAATCGTTCGACAATGGCCTGATCGCGATGTAGCGCAGTATGCCCTCGTCGTATGGTGACATTATGATTTTTCATTGTAGATAGAACAGCACCCTGAAATTCCTTTCCAGGATCAACCTGCAATAGATTTGGCCAGTGCAGAGGACCTCGTCGATAAATCCTTTTAAATGCAGAAGCAACTTCAGTGGCTGATTTTGTTTTTAACGGTTCTGCTTGTTTGTATCGACTAGCAACGTCAACTACGGTATTTGTAACCGTTGTCATGTGGTAAAAACAATAAATCAGCCTGATGAACTTCATTAGGAGCAGTCACATCAAAATGCGAGAATTGAATTTGTTTAGGCGGTGGTAGATAAATTTGCCATAGTGCCTGTTTGGATAACCAATCCGCCGCTGTAGTTTTTTTCACTTTTGCAGCGCTAGCGAGTTTATGGACTGCTGATTTACCCCTCCAGTATCCTCTTGGGGAATAATAAATTGATTCCATATTAAAATGCTAGCATTTTCAATTACCAGCACCCATCATCAATTTGCCTTTCATAGCTGATTTTACCAACCACGAAGCCAACTTTTCTTTAAAAGATTTATCAGGAATAGCATTTAACGCATGAATTAATTTCACATCCGCGAGATGCCTGTTTTGCAGATTGCTGCTTTTATATGCAACATCATGAGCATGACACGCCTTATCAATAGCGTTTATCGGATACTCGCCGAATCGAGGTTGATTTTGATCATCAAGTCTGATATCTAATCGTGTTCCGGGACCACAGTAGCTATATCCTGGAAGGTGCTTTTCTCCCGGGTACTTTGCCCATGGGGTTCCAGGGAGCTTTGCCAATTTGGCTGCGATATCACCTCCTCGTTTTTTTTTAAAACATCTCCGGATTGTAAAATCTTTGATTTTGTAGAAATAAATCTAAACTTTTTTATACCACATGTTGCACATCTACCAGTTAGTGCTGATCTGTTATTTTTAGTTGTAACCGTCGTCACATCATTTGTGCTAGTACGCGTTTTACACTTCACACAATATAGATCCATAATTTATGTATAGAGATATGAATATAATTGATTTTTCAGCGACTAAAATAAGAGAACCAGTTAAGCATCATGCAGCGCTACCAAACTCTATCCGTGCAATTATAATCGGGCCATCTGGATCCGGCAAGACTCAATTGTTGCTCAATTTAATAATGAGATGGATGAAGTGGGATAAGTTGTATTTAATTGCTCCTAGCGTAGATGATCAACGATGCTATGAAGTGTTAAAGGATTTTAACGAGAATGCATCAGAAATTAAAGGTGAGAATACCATTGATTTTATAACTGATATTGACGAGGCGCCATCCGTGGATGACCTTGATGGGAGCATTAACAATTTAGTCGTATACGACGATGTGATGTTAGACAATCAAAAAAACCCAGCTAGAATATTTTCCAGAGGCAGGCATAAAAACACTGACGTGATATATGTCACTCAACGATACACTCAGATTCCAAAAGTGATTAGAGACAACTGTAACTTACTGTGTGTATTTAACGGCGTTGATACTCATACGCTTCGAAATATTTGGCAGACATGGTGCTCTGATATGGACTTCAATCAATTTAAAAATTTCTTTAGTAACGCTCAGTCGACTCCGCACGGATTTATAACAATAAATTTACATGATCCTCGGACACGATATCGTATCGGACTCGATCAAATATTTGGTTGAACTCGTAAAAGAATTATTAACCCAGAACTGAAAGTTCTAGCAGCAGAGAGGGTGAATGACAACGACGTTGGCGTATATAAGGAAATCTTATTTTATCGAATAGACGCCATTTTTTTTACTATTTGGTGGAAGCCTCAGATTTCCGAATCGACGCTCGGAAAGTTGTGAGGTTCACCCTCTCTGCTGCTCTTTTTTTCTAAGTTTCGGTTACCAAAAACCGGTTCCAACCGGTTCCAGCCGGTTCAAACCGGTTCCAACCGGTTCTAACCAGTTGATACTACTTCATAAACCTTCAAAACCGGTTAGAACCGGTTTAAACCTACTACCTTTGATGAAAAATCGGACTCTTTTTTTCTAAGTTTCGGTTACCAAAAACCGGTTCCAACCGGTTCCAGCCGGTTCAAACCGGTTCCAACCGGTTCTAACCAGTTGATACTACTTCATAAACCTTCAAAACCGGTTAGAACCGGTTTAAACCTACTACCTTTGATGAAAAATCGGACTCTTTTTTTCTAAGTTTCGGTTACCAAAAACCGGTTCCAACCGGTTCCAGCCGGTTCAAACCGGTTCCAACCGGTTCTAACCAGTTGATACTACTTCATAAACCTTCAAAACCGGTTAGAACCGGTTTAAACCTACTACCTTTGATGAAAAATCGGACTCTTTTTTTCTAAGTTTCGGTTACCAAAAACCGGTTCCAACCGGTTCCAGCCGGTTCAAACCGGTTCCAACCGGTTCTAACCAGTTGATACTACTTCATAAACCTTCAAAACCGGTTAGAACCGGTTTAAACCTACTACCTTTGATGAAAAATCGGACTCTTTTTTTCTAAGTTTCGGTTACCAAAAACCGGTTCCAACCGGTTCCAGCCGGTTCAAACCGGTTCCAATCGGTTCTAACCAGTTGATACTACTTCATAAACCTTCAAAACCGGTTAGAACCAGTTTAAACCTACTACCTTTGATGAAAAATCGGACTCTTTTTTTCTAAGTTTCGGTTACCAAAAACCGGTTCCAACCGGTTCCAGCCGGTTTAAACCGGTTCCAACCGGTTCTAACCAGTTGATACTACTTCATAAACCTTCAAAACCGGTTAGAACCGGTTTAAACCTACTACCTTTGATGAAAAATCGGACTCTTTTTTTCTAAGTTTCGGTTACCAAAAAGCGGTTCCAACCGGTTCCAGCCGGTTCCAACCGGTTCCAACCGGTTCTAACCAGTTGATACTACTTCATAAACCTTCAAAACCGGTTAGAACCGGTTTAAACCTACTACCTTTGATGAAAAATCGGACTCTTTTTTTCTAAGTTTCGGTTACCAAAAACCGGTTCCAACCGCTTCCAGCCGGTTCAAACCGGTTCCAACCGGTTGTAACCAGTTGATACTACTTCATAAACCTTCAAAACCGGTTAGAACCGGTTTAAACCTACTACCTTTGATGAAAAATCGGACTCTTTTTTTCTAAGTTTCGGTTACCAAAAACCGGTTCCAACCGGTTCCAGCCGGTTCAAACCGGTTCCAACCGGTTCTAACCAGTTGATACTACTTCATAAACCTTCAAAACCGGTTAGAACCGGTTTAAACCTACTACCTTTGATGAAAAATCGGACTCTTTTTTTCTAAGTTTCGGTTACCAAAAACCGGTTCCAACCGGTTCCAGCCGGTTCAAACCGGTTCCAACCGGTTCTAACCAGTTGATACTACTTCATAAACCTTCAAAACCGGTTAGAACCGGTTTAAACCTACTACCTTTGATGAAAAATCGGACTCTTTTTTTCTAAGTTTCGGTTACCAAAAACCGGTTCCAACCGGTTCCAGCCGGTTTAAACCGGTTCCAACCGGTTCTAACCAGTTGATACTACTTCATAAACCTTCAAAACCGGTTAGAACCGGTTTAAACCTACTACCTTTGATGAAAAATCGGACTCTTTTTTTCTAAGTTTCGGTTACCAAAAAGCGGTTCCAACCGGTTCCAGCCGGTTCCAACCGGTTCCAACCGGTTCTAACCAGTTGATACTACTTCATAAACCTTCAAAACCGGTTAGAACCGGTTTAAACCTACTACCTTTGATGAAAAATCGGACTCTTTTTTTCTAAGTTTCGGTTACCAAAAACCGGTTCCAACCGCTTCCAGCCGGTTCAAACCGGTTCCAACCGGTTGTAACCAGTTGATACTACTTCATAAACCTTCAAAACCGGTTAGAACCGGTTTAAACCTACTACCTTTGATGAAAAATCGGACTCTTTTTTTCTAAGTTTCGGTTACCAAAAACCGGTTCCAACCGGTTCCAGCCGGTTCAAACCGGTTCCAACCGGTTCTAACCAGTTGATACTACTTCATAAACCTTCAAAACCGGTTAGAACCGGTTTAAACCTACTACCTTTGATGAAAAATCGGACTCTTTTTTTCTAAGTTTCGGTTACCAAAAACCGGTTCCAACCGGTTCCAGCCGGTTCAAACCGGTTCCAACCGGTTCTAACCAGTTGATACTACTTCATAAACCTTCAAAACCGGTTAGAACCGGTTTAAACCTACTACCTTTGATGAAAAATCGGACTTTTTTTCTAAGTTTCGGTTACCAAAAACCGGTTCCAACCGGTTCCAGCCGGTTCAAACCGGTTCCAACCGGTTCTAACCAGTTGATACTACTTCATAAACCTTCAAAACCGGTTAGAACCGGTTTAAACCTACTACCTTTGATGAAAAATCGGACTCTTTTTTTCTAAGTTTCGGTTACCAAAAACCGGTTCCAACCGGTTCCAGCCGGTTCAAACCGGTTCCAACCGGTTCTAACCAGTTGATACTACTTCATAAACCTTCAAAACCGGTTAGAACCGGTTTAAACCTACTACCTTTGATGAAAAATCGGACTCTTTTTTTCTAAGTTTCGGTTACCAAAAACCGGTTCCAACCGGTTCCAGCCGGTTCAAACCGGTTCCAACCGGTTCTAACCAGTTGATACTACTTCATAAACCTTCAAAACCGGTTAGAACCGGTTTAAACCTACTACCTTTGATGAAAAATCGGACTCTTTTTTCTAAGTTTCGGTTACCAAAAACCGGTTCCAACCGGTTCCAGCCGGTTCAAACCGGTTCCAACCGGTTCTAACCAGTTGATACTACTTCATAAACCTTCAAAACCGGTTAGAACCGGTTTAAACCTACTACCTTTGATGAAAAATCGGACTCTTTTTTTCTAAGTTTCGGTTACCAAAAACCGGTTCCAACCGGTTCCAGCCGGTTCAAACCGGTTCCAACCGGTTCTAACCAGTTGATACTACTTCATAAACCTTCAAAACCGGTTAGAACCGGTTTAAACCTACTACCTTTGATGAAAAATCGGACTCTTTTTTTCTAAGTTTCGGTTACCAAAAACCGGTTCCAACCGGTTCCAGCCGGTTCAAACCGGTTCCAACCGGTTCTAACCAGTTGATACCACTTCATAATCCTTCAAAAGCGGTTAGAACCGGTTTAAACCTACTACCTTTGATGAAAAATCGGACTCTTTTTTTCTAAGTTTCGGTTACCAAAAACCGGTTCCAGCCGGTTCAAACCGGTTCCAACCGGTTCTAACCAGTTGATACTACTTCATAAACCTTCAAAACCGGTTAGAACCGGTTTAAACCTACTACCTTTGATGAAAAATCGGACTCTTTTTTTCTAAGTTTCGGTTACCAAAAAGCGGTTCCAACCGGTTCCAGCCGGTTCAAACCGGTTCCAACCGGTTCTAACCAGTTGATACTACTTCATAAACCTTCAAAACCGGTTAGAACCGGTTTAAACCTACTACCTTTGATGAAAAATCGGACTCTTTTTTTCTAAGTTTCGGTTACCAAAAAGCGGTTCCAACCGGTTCCAGCCGGTTCAAACCGGTTCCAACCGGTTCTAACCAGTTGATACTACTTCATAAACCTTCAAAACCGGTTAGAACCGGTTTAAACCTACTACCTTTGATGAAAAATCGGACTCTTTTTTGTCTAAGTTTCGGTTACCAAAAACCGGTTCCAACCGGTTCCAGCCGGTTCAAACCGGTTCCAACCGGTTCTAACCAGTTGATACTACTTCATAAACCTTCACAACCGGTTAGAACCGGTTTAAACCTACTACCTTTGATGAAAAATCGGACTCTTTTTTTCTAAGTTTCGGTTACCAAAAACCGGTTCCAACCGGTTCCAGCCGGTTCAAACCGGTTCCAACCGGTTCTAACCAGTTGATACTACTTCATAAACCTTCAAAACCGGTTAGAACCGGTTTAAACCTACTACCTTTGATGAAAAATCGGACTCTTTTTTTCTAAGTTTCGGTTACCAAAAACCGGTTCCAACCGGTTCCAGCCGGTTCAAACCGGTTCCAACCGGTTCTAACCAGTTGATACTACTTCATAATCCTTCAAAAGCGGTTAGAACCGGTTTAAACCTACTACCTTTGATGAAAAATCGGACTCTTTTTTTCTAAGTTTCGGTTACCAAAAACCGGTTCCAGCCGGTTCAAACCGGTTCCAACCGGTTCTAACCAGTTGATACTACTTCATAAACCTTCAAAACCGGTTAGAACCGGTTTAAACCTACTACCTTTGATGAAAAATCGGACTCTTTTTTTCTAAGTTTCGGTTACCAAAAAGCGGTTCCAACCGGTTCCAGCCGGTTCAAACCGGTTCCAACCGGTTCTAAAAAGTTGATACTACTTCATAAACCTTCAAAAGCGGTTAGAACCGGTTTAAACCTACTACCTTTGATGAAAAATCGGACTCTTTTTTTCTAAGTTTCGGTTACCAAAAAGCGGTTCCAACCGGTTCCAGCCGGTTCAAACCGGTTCCAACCGGTTCTAATCAGTTGATACTACTTCATAAACCTTCAAAACCGGTTAGAACCGGTTTAAACCTACTACCTTTGATGAAAAATCGGACTCTTTTTTTCTAAGTTTCGGTTACCAAAAACCGGTTCCAACCGGTTCCAGCCGGTTCAAACCGGTTCCAACCGGTTCTAACCAGTTGATACTACTTCATAAACCTTCAAAACCGGTTAGAACCGGTTTAAACCTACTACCTTTGATGAAAAATCGGACTCTTTTTTTCTAAGTTTCGGTTACCAAAAACCGGTTCCAACCGGTTCCAGCCGGTTCAAACCGGTTCCAACCGGTTCTAACCAGTTGATACTACTTCATAAACCTTCAAAACCGGTTAGAACCGGTTTAAACCTACTACCTTTGATGAAAAATCGGACTTTTTTTCTAAGTTTCGGTTTCGGTTACCCAAAAACCGGTTCCAACCGGTTCCAGCCGGTTTCAAACCGGTTCCAACCGGTTCTAACCAGTTGATACTACTTCATAAACCTTCAAAACCTTTTAGAACCGGTTTAAACCTACTACCTTTGATGAAAAATCGGACTCTTTTTGTCTAAGTTTCGGTTACCAAAAACCGGTTCCAACCGGTTCCAGCCGGTTCAAACCGGTTCCAACCGGTTCTAACCAGTTGATACTACTTCATAAACCTTCAAAACCGGTTAGAACCGGTTTAAACCTACTACCTTTGATGAAAAATCGGACTCTTTTTTTCTAAGTTTCGGTTACCAAAAACCGGTTCCAACCGGTTCCAGCCGGTTCAAACCGGTTCCAACCGGTTCTAACCAGTTGATACTACTTCATAAACCTTCAAAACCGGTTAGAACCGGTTTAAACCTACTACCTTTGATGAAAAATCGGACTCTTTTTTTTCTAAGTTTCGGTTACCAAAAACCGGTTCCAACCGGTTCCAGCCGGTTCAAACCGGTTCCAACCGGTTCTAAACAGTTGATACTACTTCATAAACCTTCAAAACGGTTAGAACCGGTTTAAACCTACTACCTTTGATGAAAAATCGGACTCTTTTTTTCTAAGTTTCGGTTACCAAAAACCGGTTCCAACCGGTTCCAGCCGGTTCAAACCGGTTCCAACCGGTTCTAACCAGTTGATACTACTTCATAAACCTTCAAAACCGGTTAGAACCGGTTTAAACCTACTACCTTTGATGAAAAATCGGACTCTTTTTTTCTAAGTTTCGGTTACCAAAAACCGGTTCCAACCGGTTCCAGCCGGTTCAAACCGGTTCCAACCGGTTCTAACCAGTTGATACTACTTCATAAACCTTCAAAACCGGTTAGAACCGGTTTAAACCTACTACCTTTGATGAAAAATCGGACTCTTTTTTTCTAAGTTTCGGTTACCAAAAACCGGTTCCAACCGGTTCCAGCCGGTTCAAACCGGTTCCAACCGGTTCTAACCAGTTGATACTACTTCATAAACCTTCAAAACCGGTTAGAACCGGTTTAAACCTACTACCTTTGATGAAAAATCGGACTCTTTTTTCTAAGTTTCGGTTACCAAAAACCGGTTCCAACCGGTTCCAGCCGGTTCAAACCGGTTCCAACCGGTTCTAACCAGTTGATACTACTTCATAATCCTTCAAAAGCGGTTAGAACCGGTTTTAAACCTACTACCTTTGATGAAAAATCGGACTCTTTTTTTTCTAAGTTTCGGTTACCAAAAACCGGTTCCAGCCGGTTCAAACCGGTTCCAACCGGTTCTAACCAGTTGATACTACTTCATAAACCTTCAAAACCGGTTAGAACCGGTTTAAACCTACTACCTTTGATGAAAAATCGGACTCTTTTTTTCTAAGTTTCGGTTACCAAAAAGCGGTTCCAACCGGTTCCAGCCGGTTCAAACCGGTTCCATCCGGTTCTAACCAGTTGATACTACTTCATAAACCTTCAAAACCGGTTAGAACCGGTTTAAACCTACTACCTTTGATGAAAAATCGGACTCTTTTTTTCTAAGTTTCGGTTACCAAAAAGCGGTTCCAACCGGTTCCAGCCGGTTCAAACCGGGTTCCAACCGGTTCTAACCAGTTGATACTACTTCATAAACCTTCAAAACGGTTAGAACCGGTTTAAACCTACTACCTTTGATGAAAAATCGGACTCTTTTTTTCTAAGTTTCGGTTACCAAAACCGGTTCCAACCGGTTCCAGCCGGATCAAACCGGTTCCAACCGGTTCTAACCAGTTGATACTACTTCATAAACCTTCAAAACGGTTAGAACCGGTTTAAACCTACTACCTTTGATGAAAAATCGGACTCTTTTTTTTCTAAGTTTCGGTTACCAAAAACCGTTCCAACCGGTTCCAGCCGGTTCAAACCGGTTCCAACCGGTTCTAACCAGTTGATACTACTTCATAAACCTTCAAAACCGGTTAGAACCGGTTTAAACCTACTACCTTTGATGAAAAATCGGACTCTTTTTTCTAAGTTTCGGTTACCAAAAATCGGTTCCAACCGGTTCCAGCCGTTCAAACCGGTTCCAACCGGTTCTAACCAGTTGATACTACTTCATAAACCTTCAAAACCGGTTAGAACCGGTTTAAACCTACTACCTTTGATGAAAAATCGGACTCTTTTTTTCTAAGTTTCGGTTACCAAAAACCGGTTCCAACCGGTTCCAGCCGGTTCAAACCGGTTCCAACCGGTTCTAACCAGTTGATACTACTTCATAAACCTTCAAAACCGGTTAGAACCGGTTTAAACCTACTACCTTTGATGAAAAATCGGACTCTTTTTTTCTAAGTTTCGGTTACCAAAAACCGGTTCCAACCGGTTCAGCCGGTTCAAACCGGTTCCAACCGGTTCTAACCAGTTGATACCACTTCATAATCCTTCAAAAGCGGTTAGAACCGGTTTAAACCTACTACCTTTGATGAAAAATCGGACTCTTTTTTTCTAAGTTTCGGTTACCAAAAACCGGTTCCAGCCGGTTCAAACCGGTTCCAACCGGTTCTAACCAGTTGATACTACTTCATAAACCTTCAAAACCGGTTAGAACCGGTTTAAACCTACTACCTTTGATGAAAAATCGGACTCTTTTTTTCTAAGTTTCGGTTACCAAAAGCGGTTCCAACCGGTTCCAGCCGGTTCAAACCGGTTCCAACCGGTTCTAACCAGTTGATACTACTTCATAAACCTTCAAAACCGGTTAGAACCGGTTTAAACCTACTACCTTTGATGAAAAATCGGACTCTTTTTTTCTAAGTTTCGGTTACCAAAAAGCGGTTCCAACCGGTTCCAGCCGGTTCAAACCGGTTCCAACCGGTTCTAACCAGTTGATACTACTTCATAAACCTTCAAAACCGGTTAGAACCGGTTTAAACCTACTACCTTTGATGAAAAATCGGACTCTTTTTTGTCTAAGTTTCGGTTACCAAAAACCGGTTCCAACCGGTTCCAGCCGGTTCAAACCGGTTCCAACCGGTTCTAACCAGTTGATACTACTTCATAAACCTTCACAACCGGTTAGAACCGGTTTAAACCTACTACCTTTGATGAAAAATCGGACTCTTTTTTTCTAAGTTTCGGTTACCAAAAACCGGTTCCAACCGGTTCCAGCCGGTTCAAACCGGTTCCAACCGGTTCTAACCAGTTGATACTACTTCATAAACCTTCAAAACCGGTTAGAACCGGTTTAAACCTACTACCTTTGATGAAAAATCGGACTCTTTTTTTCTAAGTTTCGGTTACCAAAAAACCGGTTCCAACCGGTTCCAGCCGGTTCAAACCGGTTCCAACCGGTTCTAACCAGTTGATACTACTTCATAATCCTTCAAAAGCGGTTAGAACCGGTTTAAACCTACTACCTTTGATGAAAAATCGGACTCTTTTTTTCTAAGTTTCGGTTACCAAAAACCGGTTCCAGCCGGTTCAAACCGGTTCCAACCGGTTCTAACCAGTTGATACTACTTCATAAACCTTCAAAACCGGTTAGAACCGGTTTAAACCTACTACCTTTGATGAAAAATCGGACTCTTTTTTTCTAAGTTTCGGTTACCAAAAAGCGGTTCCAACCGGTTCCAGCGGTTCAAACCGGTTCCAACCGGTTCTAAAAAGTTGATACTACTTCATAAACCTTCAAAAGCGGTTAGAACCGTTTAAACCTACTACCTTTGATGAAAAATCGGACTCTTTTTTCTAAGTTTCGGTTACCAAAAAGCGGTTCCAACCGGTTCCAGCCGGTTCAAACCGGTTCCAACCGGTTCTAATCAGTTGATACTACTTCATAAACCTTCAAAACCGGTTAGAACCGGTTTAAACCTACTACCTTTGATGAAAAATCGGACTCTTTTTTTCTAAGTTTCGGTTACCAAAAACCGGTTCCAACCGGTTCCAGCCGGTTCAAACCGGTTCCAACCGGTTCTAACCAGTTGATACTACTTCATAAACCTTCAAAACCGGTTAGAACCGGTTTAAAACCTACTACCTTTGATGAAAAATCGGACTCTTTTTTTCTAAGTTTCGGTTACCAAAAACCGGTTCCAACCGGTTCCAGCCGGTTCAAACCGGTTCCAACCGGTTCTAACCAGTTGATACTACTTCATAAACCTTCAAAACCGGTTAGAACCGGTTTAAACCTACTACCTTTGATGAAAAATCGGACTTTTTTTCTAAGTTTCGGTTACCAAAAACCGGTTCCAACCGGTTCCAGCCGGTTCAAACCGGTTCCAACCGGTTCTAACCAGTTGATACTACTTCATAAACCTTCAAAACCTTTTAGAACCGTTTAAACCTACTACCTTTGATGAAAAATCGGACTCTTTTTTGTCTAAGTTTCGGTTACCAAAAACCGGTTCCAACCGGTTCCAGCCGGTTCAAACCGGTTCCAACCGGTTCTAACCAGTTGATACTACTTCATAAACCTTCAAAACCGGTTAGAACCGGTTTAAACCTACTACCTTTGATGAAAAATCGGACTCTTTTTTCTAAGTTTCGGTTACCAAAAACCGGTTCCAACCGGTTCCAGCCGGTTCAAACCGGTTCCAACCGGTTCTAAACAGTTGATACTACTTCATAAACCTTCAAAACCGGTTAGAACCGGTTTAAACCTACTACCTTTGATGAAAAATCGGACTCTTTTTTTTCTAAGTTTCGGTTACCAAAAACCGGTTCCAACCGGTTCCAGCCGGTTCAAACCGGTTCCAACCGGTTCTAACCAGTTGATACTACTTCATAAACCTTCAAAACGGTTAGAACCGGTTTAAACCTACTACCTTTGATGAAAAATCGGACTCTTTTTTTCTAAGTTTCGGTTACCAAAAACCGGTTCCAACCGGTTCCAGCCGGTTCAAACCGGTTCCAACCGGTTCTAACCAGTTGATACTACTTCATAAACCTTCAAAACCGGTTAGAACCGGTTTAAACCTACTACCTTTGATGAAAAATCGGACTCTTTTTTCTAAGTTTCGGTTACCAAAAACCGGTTCCAACCGGTTCCAGCCGGTTCAAACCGGTTCCAACCGGTTCTAACCAGTTGATACTACTTCATAAACCTTCAAAACCGGTTAGAACCGGTTTAAACCTACTACCTTTGATGAAAAATCGGACTCTTTTTTTCTAAGTTTCGGTTACCAAAAACCGGTTCCAACCGGTTCCAGCCGGTTCAAACCGGTTCCAACCGGTTCTAACCAGTTGATACTACTTCATAAACCTTCAAAACCGGTTAGAACCGGTTTAAACCTACTACCTTTGATGAAAAATCGGACTCTTTTTTTCTAAGTTTCGGTTACCAAAAACCGGTTCCAACCGGTTCCAGCCGGTTCAAACCGGTTCCAACCGGTTCTAACCAGTTGATACTACTTCATAATCCTTCAAAAGCGGTTAGAACCGGTTTAAACCTACTACCTTTGATGAAAAATCGGACTCTTTTTTTCTAAGTTTCGGTTACCAAAAACCGGTTCCAGCCGGTTCAAACCGGTTCCAACCGGTTCTAACCAGTTGATACTACTTCATAAACCTTCAAAACCGGTTAGAACCGGTTTAAACCTACTACCTTTGATGAAAAATCGGACTCTTTTTTTCTAAGTTTCGGTTACCAAAAAGCGGTTCCAACCGGTTCCAGCCGGTTCAAACCGGTTCCATCCGGTTCTAACCAGTTGATACTACTTCATAAACCTTCAAAACCGGTTAGAACCGGTTTAAACCTACTACCTTTGATGAAAAATCGGACTCTTTTTTTCTAAGTTTCGGTTACCAAAAAGCGGTTCCAACCGGTTCCAGCCGGTTCAAACCGGTTCCAACCGGTTCTAACCAGTTGATACTACTTCATAAACCTTCAAAACCGGTTAGAACCGGTTTAAACCTACTACCTTTGATGAAAAATCGGACTCTTTTTTTCTAAGTTTCGGTTACCAAAAACCGGTTCCAACCGGTTCCAGCCGGATCAAACCGGTTCCAACCGGTTCTAACCAGTTGATACTACTTCATAAACCTTCAAAACCGGTTAGAACCGGTTTAAACCTACTACCTTTGATGAAAAATCGGACTCTTTTTTTTCTAAGTTTCGGTTACCAAAAACCGGTTCCAACCGGTTCCAGCCGGTTCAAACCGGTTCCAACCGGTTCTAACCAGTTGATACTACTTCATAAACCTTCAAAACCGGTTAGAACCGGTTTAAACCTACTACCTTTGATGAAAAATCGGACTTTTTTTCTAAGTTTCGGTTACCAAAAACCGGTTCCAACCGGTTCCAGCCGGTTCAAACCGGTTCCAACCGGTTCTAACCAGTTGATACTACTTCATAAACCTTCAAAACCGGTTAGAACCGGTTTAAACCTACTACCTTTGATGAAAAATCGGACTCTTTTTTGTCTAAGTTTCGGTTACCAAAAACCGGTTCCAACCGGTTCCAGCCGGTTCAAACCGGTTCCAACCGGTTCTAACCAGTTGATACTACTTCATAAACCTTCACAACCGGTTAGAACCGGTTTAAACCTACTACCTTTGATGAAAAATCGGACTCTTTTTTTCTAAGTTTCGGTTACCAAAAACCGGTTCCAACCGGTTCCAGCCGGTTCAAACCGGTTCCAACCGGTTCTAACCAGTTGATACTACTTCATAAACCTTCAAAACCGGTTAGAACCGGTTTAAACCTACAACCTTTGATGAAAAATCGGACTCTTTTTTTCTAAGTTTCGGTTACCAAAAACCGGTTTATGAAGTAGTATCAACTGGTTAGAACCGGTTGGAACCGGTTTGAACCGGCTGGAACCGGTTGGAACCGGTTTTTGGTAACCGAAACTTAGAAAAAAAGAGTCCGTTTTTTCATCAAAGGTAGTAGGTTTAAACCGGTTCTAACCGGTTTTGAAGGTTTATGAAGTAGTATCAACTGGTTAGAACCGGTTGGAACCGGTTTGAACCGGCTGGAACCGGTTGGAACCGGTTTTTGGTAACCGAAACTTAGAAAAAAAGAGTCCGATTTTTCATCAAAGGTAGTAGGTTTAAACCGGTTCTAACCGGTTTTGAAGGTTTATGAAGTAGTATCAACTGGTTAGAACCGGTTGGAACCGGTTTGAACCGGCTGGAACCGGTTGGAACCGGTTTTTGGTAACCGAAACTTAGAAAAAAAGAGTCCGATTTTTCATCAAAGGTAGTAGGTTTAAACCGGTTCTAACCGGTTTTGAAGGTTTATGAAGTAGTATCAACTGGTTAGAACCGGTTGGAACCGGTTTGAACCGGCTGGAACCGGTTGGAACCGGTTTTTGGTAACCGAAACTTAGAAAAAAAGAGTCCGATTTTTCATCAAAGGTAGTAGGTTTAAACCGGTTCTAACCGGTTTTGAAGGTTTATGAAGTAGTATCAACTGGTTAGAACCGGTTGGAACCGGTTTGAACCGGCTGGAACCGGTTGGAACCGGTTTTTGGTAACCGAAACTTAGAAAAAAGAGTCCGATTTTTCATCAAAGGTAGTAGGTTTAAACCGGTTCTAACCGGTTTTGAAGGTTTATGAAGTAGTATCAACTGGTTAGAACCGGTTGGAACCGGTTTGAACCGGCTGGAACCGGTTTTTGGTAACCGAAACTTAGAAAAAAAGAGTCCGATTTTTCATCAAATGTAGTAGGTTTAAACCGGTTCTAACCGGTTTTGAAGGTTTATGAAGTAGTATCAACTGGTTAGAACCGGTTGGAACCGGTTTGAACCGGCTGGAACCGGTTGGAACCGGTTTTTGGTAACCGAAACTTAGAAAAAAAGAGTCCGATTTTTCATCAAAGGTAGTAGGTTTATACCGGTTCTAACCGGTTTTGAAGGTTTATGAAGTAGTATCAACTGGTTAGAACCGGTTGGAACCGGTTTGAACCGGCTGGAACCGGTTGGAACCGGTTTTTGGTAACCGAAACTTAGAAAAAAAGAGTCCGATTTTTCATCAAAGGTAGTAGGTTTAAACCGGTTCTAACCGGTTTTGAAGGTTTATGAAGTAGTATCAACTGGTTAGAACCGGTTGGAACCGGTTTGAACCGGCTGGAACCGGTTGGAACCGGTTTTTGGTAACCGAAACTTAGAAAAAAAGAGTCCGATTTTTCATCAAAGGTAGTAGGTTTAAACCGGTTCTAACCGGTTTTGAAGGTTTATGAAGTAGTATCAACTGGTTAGAACCGGTTGGAACCGGTTTGAACCGGCTGGAACCGGTTGGAACCGGTTTTTGGTAACCGAAACTTAGAAAAAAAGAGTCCGATTTTTCATCAAAGGTAGTAGGTTTAAACCGGTTCTAACCGGTTTTGAAGGTTTATGAAGTAGTATCAACTGGTTAGAACCGGTTGGAACCGGTTTGAACCGGCTGGAACCGGTTGGAACCGGTTTTTGGTAACCGAAACTTAGAAAAAAAGAGTCCGATTTTTCATCAAAGGTAGTAGGTTTAAACCGGTTCTAACCGGTTTTGAAGGTTTATGAAGTAGTATCAACTGGTTAGAACCGGTTGGAACCGGTTTGAACCGGCTGGAACCGGTTGGAACCGGTTTTTGGCAACCGAAACTTAGAAAAAAAGAGTCCGATTTTTCATCAAAGGTAGTAGGTTTAAACCGGTTCTAACCGGTTTTGAAGGTTTATGAAGTAGTATCAACTGGTTAGAACCGGTTGGAACCGGTTTGAACCGGCTGGAACCGGTTGGAACCGGTTTTTGGTAACCGAAACTTAGAAAAAAAGAGTCCGATTTTTCATCAAAGGTAGTAGGTTTAAACCGGTTCTAACCGGTTTTGAAGGTTTATGAAGTAGTATCAACTGGTTAGAACCGGTTGGAACCGGTTTGAACCGGCTGGAACCGGTTGGAACCGGTTTTTGGTAACCGAAACTTAGAAAAAAAGAGTCCGATTTTTCATCAAAGGTAGTAGGTTTAAACCGGTTCTAACCGGTTTTGAAGGTTTATGAAGTAGTATCAACTGGTTAGAACCGGTTGAAACCGGTTTGAACCGGCTGGAACCGGTTGGAACCGGTTTTTGGTAACCGAAACTTAGAAAAAAAGAGTCCGATTTTTCATCAAAGGTAGTAGGTTTAAACCGGTTATAACCGGTTTTGAAGCTTTATGAAGTAGTATAAACTGGTTAGAACCGGTTGGATCCGGTTTGAACCGGCTGGAACCGGTTGGAACCGGTTTTTGGTAACCGAAACTTAGAAAAAAAGAGTCCGATTTTTCATCAAAGGTAGTAGGTTTTAACCGGTTCTAACCGGTTTTGAAGGTTTATGAAGTAGTATCAACTGGTTAGAACCGGTTGGAACCGGTTTGAACCGGCTGGAACCGGTTGGAACCGCTTTTTGGTAACCGAAACTTAGAAAAAAATAGTCCGATTTTTCATCAAAGGTAGTAGGTTTAAACCGGTTCTAACCGGTTTTGAAGGTTTATGAAGTAGTATCAACTGGTTAGAACCGGTTGGAACCGGTTTAAACCGGCTGGAACCGGTTGGAACCGGTTTTTGGTAACCGAAACTTAGAAAAAAAGAGTCCGATTTTTCATCAAAGGTAGTAGGTTTAAACCGGTTCTAACCGGTTTTGAAGGTTTATGAAGTAGTATCAACTGGTTAGAACCGATTGGAACCGGTTTGAACCGGCTGGAACCGGTTGGAACCGGTTTTTGGTAACCGAAACTTAGAAAAAAAGAGTCCGATTTTTCATCAAAGGTAGTAGGTTTAAACCGGTTCTAACCGGTTTTGAAGGTTTATGAAGTAGTATCAACTGGTTAGAACCGGTTGGAACCGGTTTGAACCGGCTGGAACCGGTTGGAACCGGTTTTTGGTAACCGAAACTTAGAAAAAAAGAGTCCGATTTTTCATCAAAGGTAGTAGGTTTAAACCGGTTCTAACCGGTTTTGAAGGTTTATGAAGTAGTATCAACTGGTTAGAACCGGTTGGAACCGGTTTGAACCGGCTGGAACCGGTTGGAACCGGTTTTTGGTAACCGAAACTTAGAAAAAAAGAGTCCGATTTTTCATCAAAGGTAGTAGGTTTAAACCGCTTCTAACCGGTTTTGAAGGTTTATGAAGTAGTATCAACTGGTTAGAACCGGTTGGAACCGGTTTGAACCGGCTGGAACCGGTTGGAACCGGTTTTTGGTAACCGAAACTTAGAAAAAAAGAGTCCGATTTTTCATCAAAGGTAGTAGGTTTAAACCGGTTCTAACCGGTTTTGAAGGTTTATGAAGTAGTATCAACTGGTTAGAACCGGTTGGAACCGGTTTGAACCGGCTGGAACCGGTTGGAACCGGTTTTTGGTAACCGAAACTTAGAAAAAAAGAGCAGCAGAGAGGGTGAACCTCACAACTTTCCGAGCGTCGATTCGGAAATCTGAGGCTTCCACCAAATAGTAAAAAAAATGGCGTCTATTCGATAAAATAAGATTTCCTTATATACGCCAACGTCGTTGTCATTCACCCTCTCTGCTGCTAGAACTTTCAGTTCTGGGTTAATAATTCTTTTACGAGTTCAACCAAATATTTGATCGAGTCCGATACGATATCGTGTCCGAGGATCATGTAAATTTATTGTTATAAATCCGTGCGGAGTCGACTGAGCGTTACTAAAGAAATTTTTAAATTGATTGAAGTCCATATCAGAGCACCATGTCTGCCAAATATTTCGAAGCGTATGAGTATCAACGCCGTTAAATACACACAGTAAGTTACAGTTGTCTCTAATCACTTTTGGAATCTGAGTGTATCGTTGAGTGACATATATCACGTCAGTGTTTTTATGCCTGCCTCTGGAAAATATTCTAGCTGGGTTTTTTTGATTGTCTAACATCACATCGTCGTATACGACTAAATTGTTAATGCTCCCATCAAGGTCATCCACGGATGGCGCCTCGTCAATATCAGTTATAAAATCAATGGTATTCTCACCTTTAATTTCTGATGCATTCTCGTTAAAATCCTTTAACACTTCATAGCATCGTTGATCATCTACGCTAGGAGCAATTAAATACAACTTATCCCACTTCATCCATCTCATTATTAAATTGAGCAACAATTGAGTCTTGCCGGATCCAGATGGCCCGATTATAATTGCACGGATAGAGTTTGGTAGCGCTGCATGATGCTTAACTGGTTCTCTTATTTTAGTCGCTGAAAAATCAATTATATTCATATCTCTATACATAAATTATGGATCTATATTGTGTGAAGTGTAAAACGCGTACTAGCACAAATGATGTGACGACGGTTACAACTAAAAATAACAGATCAGCACTAACTGGTAGATGTGCAACATGTGGTATAAAAAAGTTTAGATTTATTTCTACAAAATCAAAGATTTTACAATCCGGAGATGTTTTAAAAAAAAACGAGGAGGTGATATCGCAGCCAAATTGGCAAAGCTCCCTGGAACCCCATGGGCAAAGTACCCGGGAGAAAAGCACCTTCCAGGATATAGCTACTGTGGTCCCGGAACACGATTAGATATCAGACTTGATGATCAAAATCAACCTCGATTCGGCGAGTATCCGATAAACGCTATTGATAAGGCGTGTCATGCTCATGATGTTGCATATAAAAGCAGCAATCTGCAAAACAGGCATCTCGCGGATGTGAAATTAATTCATGCGTTAAATGCTATTCCTGATAAATCTTTTAAAGAAAAGTTGGCTTCGTGGTTGGTAAAATCAGCTATGAAAGGCAAATTGATGATGGGTGCTGGTAATTGAAAATGCTAGCATTTTAATATGGAATCAATTTATTATTCCCCAAGAGGATACTGGAGGGGTAAATCAGCAGTCCATAAACTCGCTAGCGCTGCAAAAGTGAAAAAAACTACAGCGGCGGATTGGTTATCCAAACAGGCACTATGGCAAATTTATCTACCACCGCCTAAACAAATTCAATTCTCGCATTTTGATGTGACTGCTCCTAATGAAGTTCATCAGGCTGATTTATTGTTTTTACCACATGACAACGGTTACAAATACGCGCTAACCGTAGTTGACGTTGCTAGTCGATACAAACAAGCAGAACCGTTAAAAACAAAATCAGCCACTGAAGTTGCTTCTGCATTTAAAAGGATTTATCGACGAGGTCCTCTGCACTGGCCAAATCTATTGCAGGTTGATCCTGGAAAGGAATTTCAGGGTGCTGTTCTATCTACAATGAAAAATCATAATGTCACCATACGACGAGGGCATACTGCGCTACATCGCGATCAGGCCATTGTCGAACGATTTAATCGGACGATTGCTGAGCGGTTATTTGGATATCAATACGCAAAAGAATTCATTCAAGAAAAGCGATCCCGTGAATGGGTCAAAAGGTTACCAGCTCTGATTACCGCACTGAATAATGAGATCACTAGAACAATCAACATGAAACCTAGGAACGCTATTAAAAAGAAGTCTATACCCGTACAACCACAAAAAGATTTCCCTAGAAACGCTAGCGTTTCCCAACCAATTCTTGGTAGTAATGTCACTGTTAGGTACTTATACGAACCAGGAGAGCTTGAGGGTGGTAAAAAAAGGGCTACTGATCCTATTTGGAGTGTTACTGCACACAAGATATCTAGTATAACACGATCAACTGGTAGACCAGCAATCTATAAACTGGATTCAACTGCTCCTCAGCGAGGATTTACTCGACAACAACTACAGGTAATTCCCGAGGATACTCAATTACCACCGCGGGGTCTTAATTAGCACCCGATGCCAGAGGCATTGTGCTTGCACCCCGGCGTCTGTTGCACTCAAGACAAGTCAACATCACATTGTTTCTGACATGACCGAGACTGTTATTTTTTCTGTCTACGGTAAATTGGCGAGGATCTTTATCCGAATACTGCCAACGCATTATACAATTGCAACTCGCGCAGTGATTATTCTGTTGCTGCTTCAGCGTAGTTATTAATTCAGCATCAATGTCAAATTTTCTATTATTTTTTTTATCCTGTTGTTTATAACCAGAGAGTTTTTTTCTGATTATATCCTTGACGTTGTCGGCGTTGAT